>PDGT01000060.1:531658-554282 GCA_003671415.1 Megathymus violae | reverse complement strand
AACCGCCTCGAACTGCCGTGTGACCAGGAGCGCGTGAGATGCAGATCGCGACTGCTCCACGCGGTACGGGTCCCGCGAACCCTAGCACTCGCTGAGGGGACGGTCCGGCGCGCACGGCCTGCGGCTCGCGGCATACTTGCGAAACCATTGACGTCACCACCAAATAATCAACAATGTTACATACGCGATTCAGATTACAAGGGTCAACGTATGCCATTATAATATTATCCAAAATAGACGATATATTGTTTTTTTTTCTTATTGAGACGAGTTTCGTAAGCAATACATATCCTCAGTGTTAATTTGCCACCGCAACACTTAGACGTCTGTGACTAACCCCGACAAGTGTGCAGCCCCCTTTCAAATCCGTCATAGATCCCTTTTTTATGTTTGGAGTGATAATCGAACAAACCTTTAGGTGGGAGGCAGCTTATACAGTACATTTGTTTCAGAAGAAATCTAAGCGGTCAACGAAGAATTGATTGATTATCGCTGCAAATTTATAATATCAAATATTTATGTGTGTGTAACTAACTTTTGCAATTCTATAATACCACAGCTACCGTCGACGACGCGTTACAGACCTCGCGATCCACGAGTGTGCACGCAATAACTGATCGTGATCAGTCGTGAGTGTGGTACACGTGCGTGCGAGAGCGACGGCGGTGCGGGTGGGGTCGACGATAATTATAAGTTAGCTACCAAACCAGGTTTAAAACGCACTGGAACCGCGTCTACACATACGTACAACGTCACGATTCACTATCGTCACATTGGGTAATGCTCGCGAACAGCGGCGTGCAGACAATAGCTTTACAAAGTAATCATGATGGAAACGACTGCAATCTAATGCGGTTAGTAATGTTGTGTTTAAGAGTGGACTAGACGCCGGTGGTTCGATGGTTTATTTCACGACTCTCGCAGCTGCCGCGCCTTGCGAGATGACAAAATATACGTCGTCTCGTCCGGTTCTGGTTTGTCTTTAAATAGCCATGAATTCCAGTCAGGTCGGTTTAAAGCCGACAAGGAGATAAAGAAGGTACATAAGGAAGTGAATTGAACGATAAGCACCATCAACACGGTCGACGAAACTCGGTGCGGCTCGTGCCCGCAGCGAACTGGTGTAATATCTGTGTCCTATTTATATCGAGTTGAGTGAGTTGAGTACAAACATGTAGGCACGCATGAGTATCGACCGCTGGACGAGTGACATTCGCTCATAAATTAATCGGACGAAAGGAGCCAGTGCTATCGGTCATCAACTCATCTGTTGTAGATCGTCGTTTCCCAAATTATTGTCTTCTATTTTAGAATCCCGTCGCCAAATGGCAAAACGGTAGCGGCGTGGGTGCATAAATTAGTCTTATGCATTAGTTTAGAAATTGTTATAAAAGTAAGAATGATCGGTAAAACGAGCTATAACTCGACTAAAGCATATTAAAAAATCTATAATGCGTTTTCATTCCCCTGAAACTGTCTATACTGTCCAGAGTTAAACAACGCTTCACTAACAATTTGTTTTGCTTATTATTGTTATTATATATTTAGGAATTTATCCGTAAGAGATAATTTTCACTTTTGTGACTGCTTAGACAAACTATTACATAGGTCACACTAAAAGTTTACGGAATTGGCCACTTACATAAACAATATTTAAAGTTTTCATCACCAGAAGAGGCTGTCGAAGAGTATGAAAAACATGTATCTGACGTCACCACGGAGGAGTGACACAAATGTTTTCAAAATTGGTTCAATCGTATGAAAAAGTGCATTGACGCAAGAGGAGAATGTTTTGAGAAACAATAAATTCATTTTTGACCATCAATAGTATTTTTTTTATTATCGATTCCGGAAACTTTAAGTGCGCCCTACGTACGTGTTTGTCATTGACTGATTTAAATCGTACGCATGTATTTATTTCACTCCTAAATTATTTATAGAGGATTAAATCATGTACGAAACGTCCAGTCCAAATTCACTCCACTAATTCCTTGAATATAAAACAATTATGTTTTATTTAACTTAATAAATATTTAATGTCGATAACACTAAAGCTCGACAATACGAATAAAACACCTATATGAAGTTACCTCATTATGTAGCGCGTCTTCTTCTCCGACAGCGTGACGACGGACGTCAGATAGTCGAACAGCTCACCGTTCTTGCACAGCTCGAACACGAGGAAGATGAACGTCTCCGACTCGAATACGTCTTGGAGCTCGACTGGAACAATCGGTAATTCGCACAGTATATACCTTCATTATTATATGTACACTTATGTCCGTCTGGAATAATGTATGTTTCAAATGGTAAAAGAATTTTTATAGATGCCGCGGTTCCAGGGATTACTTTCCGCATACATATACACAAACTCACACAGTTCAAACTTCCTTTTTATAATATTACTAGAGATCAATATAAGTAGTAAAGATATGATGACACCAGATGCATAAATGAGAATGAGAATCGTCTAGCACGGGTCTCGGTACAATAACGAGAAATACATCGTATCTGTCGCAATCCAAAGTCAAAATTCCTAAATACCAACCGTACCGTAACATAACCCAAGAATAGGTTTCCACGACTGACACGAGATTCGACACGATTTCGATCACGACCCTTCATGCGACAGTTTACACGTACGGCAAGAGATGTAAGTATTGCACCCGCAGAGTCCACCCAGACATAGTATAATAGGACAACACCGATGCGTTGCTAGGCGAGTTAATTGATTCTTACCGATATTTATAACATGTGCGAGTACCGTAAATAATTAAATTAGGGGTTTACAGTGTAAAGCGATCTCCAGCTGAATTTTTGTCTGTCATTCAACAGACAGGACCACGAGCAGGAAAGGTCGGCTGAGTCTCAAGGATGAATGAAGCACCTTTAAACCCTAAAAACCGTATTAGATATTATGACAAAAGTGTTTTCTACCTACATTTGTGGCACATGGATGTGCTGGCCGTATTGACGCTTAGATGATCAGTTTGCTCAATCAAATAATATTGACAAAGTAAGTTTCAAAATGATACATGTTCTGCATCCCTTCTCTTTTCATGTTCAAACCGTTCCAACCTTCTACTTCTTACTTTATTTATTATAGACGCTACTTTCACACTACCCCTTATATACTTATTCCTGGCCTTATCCACTCACATAATCCAAAAATCCCTCTCAACACTCGCATCTCGGCAGAGTGGAGACGTTTCTCCTCACGCACTTTAGCCACCCAGCATTCCGAGCCGTACACGATTACTGGTTTTATAATCGACTTTTAAATCTTGCCTTGAATTTGAAGCGGCATTCTCGTGTCGCATGTAGCGCTGGTCACTTGTCTCCACTTCTGCCATTCTGCATTGATTCGCCGTTTTATAATAACCGCCACCATTACCTATCATAATATCGGTATAACAATAGTATCGTAAATTAATGTCATTCTCCAGAGCAAGTGCAAGTTTTTGTTACTCGCACATGTTTCAGTTCACTCTGGACATAATTCAAAAGCCAACGCATAAAGTCACGGGTCAAAACCTAGTGTTAAATAACAACTCACTGAAGAAAGTAATAAATACCTACGGAGTTGAGGTAGACATATGAACACTTCCGAGTATTAATGAGCCGCGTTGACAGATAACATAAACAAACCGTGCTCAATGATAACAATGTAAATGAGATAATTTTAGATACCACTTACCCTCCAAACATAAAGTTGTGTTTATGTGATCACGAAATTCCACATAACGAGCCTAAAATGTGTTACTACTGCAATGCAGACTTATTTTTTTTTTATGTTTAATGCCATTGTTATTGTAGTAGGGTGTATGCTTTTTCAGTCTTTTTTTAAGAAGTTAGCTAATTTGTTTTCTGTGTTGCTGCTGTCACATTTATATAACAAATAGAGTTTCTTTCTTCTCCTTTCTAAATTAATTGTTCCATATATAAGTAACTACCACAAAGCAGTTAAGGAATGCCCAAGTTGTTAAAGAAAGCAATCGATCGAACGCAGATGGACAGGTGCCCAACGTATGGACGCCAAGTGACAAAGGACGGGGAAAGCATAATGCGTTTCAGATGTTGTGTTTTGTTGTTGTCTTCTGTATGTAGTGTGATGTATATAATTGTATCGTACACATTAAAATATTATGGACGTAGCTATTCTAAATTCAAAAATTAATTAATTTAATAAGGTAACCGAGTAACGATACGAATTTCAGATTTTATACAGATAATAAACATTAATGAGCTGCAATTAAATGTGTCTGTAATATTTTTAGACTATAATTTATTTAAAAAAAAAAGTGTAAACTCGGTGTGATGAATTTATACATTTGCCTGTTTGGCTTTTTTGATCTATATGACATAATTCTCAATTTAGTCTGTAATATCCATGGTTCAAAGTAAACATGTTTCATACAATCAATTTTAGAAGATCCAGACTTCTAACAGGCCCATTCATAAAACGACCAAAGTCTATCGACCCGTTCAATGGATTCATTGGTCAATTTCGGTCGGGGCACAGTTGTGCAAGTTTTTGATATTAATATCTAAATTAAATGGAAAATTTCACTGATCGCAGATAACTGAATCGCAGCCTTCACATGTTAGTAATATAACATTAACACTACGGATGATTTAGGCAACATGAGCCTTAAACAATTAAATGACGAAATGAACATCTTTCCTTTGATTTTTATATGAATAACAATAGATAGCTAGAGATACAGTTCAACATCACCGATCGGAATCAAAAAGTACCCGAAAGCGCTCCAGCGCGGGTGGGTCTATCTATCAATCAGTTCGTTCACAATTGTATTGAACGAACGAATCATTTTCACCATTGCGACCCCTTTGTTCCCACAGTTCTTAGAACCGGAACTTTTGATTAGTTCAATCGCGAACGACACATATGTAGTTGTGTGTTACTGTCATGGTATACTTTTGGCAACAAAACGTGACCGGTGCTGTCAATCGCGGGGGAAATCCCTGATTTGCGTTGAATTGAGGGTTAACGCGGGGAGAGGACGGGGAGTGGTATAAATCGGTGAAATTCGGGAGAAAAAAATTAAAGCAAATTCCTATGTAGGTCAAGAAAGATTTTTTTATTTCAGTTACTTTTTATTTAAAGATTACATTTAAACTAATTTTATACACAACAGTGTTCTTATTCCAAAAATATCATATCAGGGAATTTGTAGGCAATAAATCGAAAGAAACGGGGAATTGCACTGACGTTTCGCGGGGAATCGAATTTTTTTTATTGGCAGCACTGCACAAGACTTAATGCCCACCATACAACTGGCCGTCTTGAACCATCAACAGTACAGCATTTATGTAACAAGCTTTAATTGCCAAAAGATTTGTTTACATTTTGTCACTCCAGAACTTTCCGAGGGATTTGCAATGGCTTTTGGGTCGGAAACCACTAAATATTATAAACCAGCTACTTAATCCTAAAACGATTTTTTCCGTTTTTAAAATAACAACCCAATAAAGATGCGATAAATCAATGACGAATTTGCTTTACAACATGGGCATAGGTAAGATACGTTTACATAATTAGAAAAAAACGACATTGGGTCGATGTGGGCTGAAATATAACGATATGCTGCAACACACAACGCGACCTCCATCATTTTTATGAAGAGGATAATTTTAATTAGTATTTTAATTGGAAGAAGCCTAGGGTACCTAGTAGAATGAAATTAAAAAATTATTGTAAATTGAACTGATAACTTAATAAAAAATAAGTTGTAGCAGTTTTTATATATTAATTAATGTTCCTTGTTCAAAATAAGATTTTTTAAAACTTCGTAAATAGATATTTCTTACATTTGATGGAGAAATGAGAGAAAACAGGGACAGTTTTTCTTTACATATCAATATAAAGAAGATAATATGGGAAATATCTTCTCTATTTATTAGGAAAGACATTTACCTTTGTTAGGAAAGTAATCACAATATGTTAAGTATTGTGATACATATTTGGGTAAATCGTGAAGTCCTAAACCATCACAATAATGTACTTGAAATACTCCTATAACATAATAACAACTCACTCACTAATGTAAGGGTGTCCTGCAACCATCCTCAGGATGTGTATCTCTTGGCGCGTTGCATCGCGCATCGTGTGCGTGTCCACCCCGTCCTGAGACTCTTGACTCAGATCTATGATCTTCGCTGCATACTCGCGTCCGGTATCCTTTTCAATGCATCTTCTCACTGTTGAACTGATGCCTCTGTAGAACAATCACTATCATTTTAATATAATAAGTGTTTGTTCGATATTGTTATTTTAAAACTGTAAGGGACCTGTTTCTGTGCATGTGCTACATATAAGGTGAATACTAGGAATAAGCTGATACGCTGCCTAGTTGGAATCTATGAAAATGCAAGAATCATTAAATTTGCTACATTCTTATCATCAACCCAGAAGTAGTTATAATATATTAATGAAGCATTTTTAACTAATTATACTTACTAATAAAATAAGTAATTCAGTTTTTTTATTGTATAATGTCAAAAAATAGTGTTAAAAGAGGACTCAACAACATCAATCCTATCAATACAATTTAACATATATAAAATATTACTAAATGGAAATAAACATCAAATGGATGACCAACAAGCCACATGAATAAGCAAGGTTTCCTAAAATTACACCATTGTGAATCATATTAATGACTGATTGCATAAAAGCTTTTGACTACCACACCTAACATATCTTTAAAAATTGAAATAATAAAAATATATTCTACAAATTTGGTTTGAGCCTCATAGGATAGCTTAGATTTCCTAAAATTGGACTATTTTTGTGAGGAAACAAGAGCAGAACTTTAAGTTCTCCTTTTCAATAGCTTTAGCTGATATGAACGGGAGGATTGCTCCGCTTTTCCTAATTACAGTTGAAGTATGGGTTCAGCTACAGCATGAAGCACCAACAATAGTTGAAATTATGCTGTGCTACTTTATTTCATGATTTAGGTCAGTTCCATTCAATTTTTCAAAAATTATTTAGATTCTCAGATCTCCTCCTAACATGTGGGAGGCAAAAGCCACTGTCCACTATTCCAGATAAGTGCTTTTTAGAACTTTATGGTCAAGTATCACTGTAAGGGAATCTATATGAGGCTTTATTACAATATTTTCCTTCACTGACCTGCACACCTTGTGAAGGAAAATATTATAACTGATAGCTCACAAGCATACCTATATTTAATTTAAGCACACTAAACAGGACGTGTGTGTATATCACACTCATATTCTAAAGGATCATGAGTTATATTATTTGGTTCTAAGTACAATTATAAGGAAATTAGGTTGTGTGGTGATAAAGAAAAGCCTGACTTGTGCTGCTAGCATTCAGCCCCTTTAAAATCAAACCACCTTTTAAAATAAATTTCTTGACATGCTTTTGGGTCAGTTGCAAGATATGGAAATATCTCACTACAAATAAATGGTACAGAAGTTCAAATATGTACTTAATTATTATTTTTAGAACGACACCAAATATAATATTCCCCACAGACAAATTAATTTAATAATGACATGTTTAGTGCCGTCAAGGTCACGCAGTGTCCGAATAGTGCGGAACTAAGCCATACGCTAAATTTTATACGGACTACACAAAAATTGGCAACAATACAAAATCTGTATACCGAACTAGTCAACCAAGTATATAAATAACAATTATACTCACCTGCCAATTATTTCTTTGGGTTCATATTTCGCATAAAATTCCTTTGCCGCATCCTTATCAGGTAAATTGTCATCATCTTCCTCTTTAGCCATGGTAATAATCGCGGCAGTAATATTATTTCCCAATTATCTCAATCACGACTACAACCAATAGTCCAACTAGTTCATTCACAATGACGAAAGGTTATTTATTGCAAACGATATGACAGTTTTTAGATTATTCAATGTAGTCAAAATAAGCAGACGTGCATTCAGTAATTAAAGGCATTTTAAAATTCACAAAAAATATATATTCTTAGATTAATAAAATCAGATACATTGTTTTAATAACTTCAATCGACTAATCCAGGATATTGTTTAACATAGAAAAAAGAAATAACAAAATTGAATAAAATCTGTCAATTTTAATGTCAATATGACTTTGAAGTTATGGTGAATGCACAGATTACTATAATTTTAGCTAGCTAGGTGAATGTCTAAAAGACTTCTATAACACAGATTATAAGTGATTATTGTTAATAGACAAATTTTTGAGAAATGTAGTTGTCTTTGTAATCTGTGTCATTCAATAATCTTAAGACAAACATGATGAGAAGAGTCAAATCCATAGATAATTATAACATAGTACTCTATATTTTTTTTACAAAAACCTCATTATTAACATAATGCGATAATTTTTCTGGGTAACATTGGACGACTTTTGATTTAATTTTCCATAGTGGGTAAATAATTTGTATAGAAAAAATACATAGTATGATGATTTAGTGATTTTTTGATATTGCAAATGGACTACAGTGACAAGTACATAAATTATACTTAAATAATGAAATAGAGACATAAATAATCATGCTCCAAAAAATATTTTTACGCAGAAACATTATACTATATTAAATGCTAATAAGACTGTCAAGTTGATATTCAAAACCAAGTTTTACTGTTACCCATGTAAAAATTTATACAAACGAGTTCGATTAAGCAAAAGATCCACCTAAATTAAAACAGTTAAAGAAGTTTAAGAGGTAATTTCTATAACTTGTAATATAATAAACATAACTGTAAATTTAAGCGTCATCGCTTACATATACAAATGAATACAGCAAAGTGAAATTCGCTATAGAAAAGTTGATACATACTTTTCATTATAATTAGTAGTTTTATAATATTTTTAGAAATCAAGCCAGGATCTTATTGTTTTTAAATAATTATGTCACAAATTAATAAGGCATAATAAAACGCTGAACTTTTTTAAGTTTTAAACATATTCTGCTTGTACTTGTTTCACATAATTAATATAAATGTATTAATAGGCTTCGGTGAGTGTAACATAGGGAACTATCACTCACGCACTTTGTACTATACAGACTACGAATATTAAGAGAACTTTTTCATACATTAAAGCTCAACGCGTATCGTATATTTCTCAAATTATTTTATTGTGGATATTTTATTCCATTTAGAATACCTACATTTTCTATAATGATATTCGTAAAGAAATAAAAAAGGAAAGTTGTTTAGGTTGAGGCCCAAAGTTACTCATGTTGTCCAATTTTACCCAAAATTCATTCATTTTAAATATTTAAATTCATTATTCATTTTAAATATAATTAATATGAAAACATCGACGAAATTGTATAGAAATTTTTAGTACTTATTATAAAAGAAGGAAGACAACGTTTATATGACTTCAACCATATTCGCAACACAATGCTTGTTTTTTTACTTATTATAAGCCAATGCTTGACTACAATCCCACGTGATGGTTAAATAAACATGGAGCCTTAGGTAGCCATATAACTACTATTTAAAAGCATAAAGGCTTTTCATTTGATAAACGAGAAAATACAAATTAAAGCTACCACCATCATCACGACCACTACCACCGCTATCACCGACACCATGTATCACCGATACCATGTATCACCGACACCATGTATCACCACCTACCACCACCTAGTATCACTACCACGCACCACAAATTACCGAGTGCCTCATACCACGGTGTGTGGGGACACACAAGCTCGTATCATACTGTTTTTCGCCCTGCCGTCGTATAATAAAACCCAGGACTGAAGATGGTTTTTTTATGTTAATAGCCGACAAACCAGCAGACGAGCCATCTGATGATAATTGGTCACCATTGCCCATGGACATCAGCAAAACCAATAGTATCACGGATGCGTTGCCGGCCAGGAAATGAGAAGAAAGTAAGAAAAAAAGAATAATGGTATAGCTTGTCGACAAATACACATCTATACTTAGAATATTTTAATACACTTCAAACATTTTCAAGCTCAATTATGTATTCAGATAACGTTCCTATTCCCTGTTAATTTTGTTTTGTATTATTTTATTCTGAAAATAAATTTGATTTTATATTAACTATATTACACCACGCAGTCCTTCATACCACGCCCTACCTGGCACCATAACAAGGATTTGAATTCACAACATATTTCTTAATTTAGGGAGTTAAAATGACTTCCTCACTAGGTTTAAGAAGCAAAAAGACACTTTTCGAGAAAATGGTATAGTTTGGGTTAGTGAGTCATAAAAAATATATTACAAAATCTGACAATAAAATTTAATGTACAGACAGAACCTACCGATTTATATAGTAGTATAGAATAGATGATGGCAGCAATCAAATGCACTTTGCGCAGACATTTAAGAGACAAGTATTGACTTTTTAAAATACGTAATAATAAAAATAATAGTTTATTTTCACCACAAACACAAGAGTGCTACAATAATATGATTACATAACTGTGTAAAACTACAGTATTTGTAGAAACTGATTTCGATTGTAGGATTAAAACATGTGTCACAAGAAACCAGGCCCATTGCAACAATTTATTTATTTTTTGTTAATTTTATTTAACCAATTACACTGAACTTTGTGAATAGAGGATACGACTAGTGGATTTTTTTTTGACAGCCAACAAACGAGCAGACTAGCCACCTGATGGTATGTGGTCATCGTCGCCCATAGACATTAGGAAGAACAAAAGTATTTTACTGATGTTTTGTCATGTGTTGTCGCAAGCTCTCAGCAAGACAACGACGAGTCGTTTGGCGGTTGACTCAAGCAGGAGGGTGGTAGCTAACCAGGCAGGCTTCACGGAACAATAATAATACCGATAATAATAGTAGTGAATAATAATATTGAAACTAATCATTTTCGCTAAGCCCTACTACCAAGCAGCCTTGGCTTCTGTCGCCTTTTACGATACCTTGTTCCGCCAGCATAGGATTGGGGGTAATATTCTAGGCCGCCCCAATACGACCAAATGGATTTGTAACTACAAAATATATAAGTATATTTTTTTACAGAAATAACAGATTTTCTCGACATAAAATAAAGCCTACCATTTATAGTGAGAAGGTTACAAGCATAAACACAATTATTTTTTAATTTATAATACTAAGTTAAAAGTTTTTTTTCTGCATACAAAGTTGGGGTAAGAACGCTCAGCTAAAGATATTAATATAGATTAGTATGATATAGAAGGTACGCGAGTTTGAGGTTTTTCCCAAAATAGTATCGATGCATGTAAAACTAATTGAAAACGACTGCACAATGACATGTTTCAATGCCTAAAACAGCTGATTTTAGTCTATGGTATTAAACATTTTACATCTCTTTCTTTTCTACATCTTTAGCATCTTTAGTCTCATTTTGCACGTAATTTGTCTGATTCTATATGTATTTTTGTGCTATGTGTTTTCCTTTTCTCTTGATGTTGTTGATTTATACCCTCGACTTTAATTTTTATTATTTTGAAAACTATGTTAAATCTTTTCCTGTGATAAATTTTATTTAATTTGATCCTGACCATCTGGATTTCAGTGATAAGTGTGGTGTACTGGCTGATAAATTTTAGGTAAGTTATTACGCACTGAATTTTATTCTTCCTCAGTTACAGTGACAGATTCTCGATCGGGAGGTATCATAGAATGTTAGGTAGACATTTTTATAATTTTATATCAACGTTGAGCCACAAAGATTATATTCATTTTATGTCTCCAAAGCTGAAAATATTGTTTTAACATTTACTTGGCGAGTTTCTTTCACAATCAAACGTTTAGTTTGATTGAATTCAATAAAGATGTCCTGTTTCCGCATAAATCGCACAATCCAAACAACCAAAAATATCAATACGTCAACAACACTCCCATAATGGCACTGTGCAGTTATGACAACAGTGAAACATGCTATTCGTATTACAATGTTTAGTTTTTAATAGCCTCTACTGATCTAGCAATAAGAAAATCTTATTCACGAAAACAATATATACCCACATAGACATTTTTATTTGAGACCACATGACTTAAGACAAGACTTCGTAAGACCTCTCCTCTCCTAAGCATTTCCATAGAGGTCTATACTGGGTTTTTCATTAAAGAAAATGGGTTTATCAATTTAAATTTATTATGTGTAAGTTTTTACAAATACCTTAGGAACAGCAGATGGGGCGGTGTACAATGTGTCTTGTTTAATAATTGGTTCTTGTCAACTTTACATTTTCTTTTCCTATTTCTAGTGTTTTATGACTGTTGTCATGTTAGTATGTGGTGACTATAATTATAGTAATTGTATTGCCTTGCACTGCCAAAAAACACGTTAAGCTAGCACACATCCAGTTACTATATTCTGAAAATTGTTGGTGTGGTCTAATAATTGTTTTTGAGACAGATGTCTGTAATCATGCTACAGTCCAATAGGTGCTTACAATACATGTTTACATAGATGGTACAAAAACATCTACTGATGCTGCTTGTGTCATCTATTATCTATGATATATTTGAATTAGAGTAATCATAATCTAACTGGCCTGTTTTGACATTTGTCATCTAGAGATGTATTAACAAATCGATACACCAAAGAAAGCAACTTTTACAATAAATTGATTGAATTTTAAGGCTTTCTAATTGTTTTGATAATTAGATTCTAAAACCTAAAAACCATTAACATCAAGTAACATTTAGGTTTTAAAGAAGGAAATGAAAAGGTTCTGCCATATCGTATCTACTAACTGAAACTGAAACCATTTGATGAAATATTGACAAATTTTATGCTTATAACCACAAAAACGTTTTGCCGAAAAAAAAGATCCAAGTTATTGATAAAATTATTAATTCTCTGATGAATATTTAAACTCATCGGTTCAGCTACCTTCACTTATATTTATAATTAATTCATATTCAATTATGTTATCAATGTTTAGGTCTCTGGTAAAATCTTCTTTTATTATTCTTTTAGTTTTTTCTATCACACTCATCCAATCCCCCTTAGTGATTTCGTTACAAGCTTCTTTTAACACAACCATTGTTTGATTTTTGTGTATCAGGTATAATTAATAGTGCAAAGTTTTGATTATACTCCTTTATCAATTATGGTTGCTTCATAAATAGTTTAAAGCCATCGCGTCACTACGAGTACAGGGTGCTTGCTGCAACTTTGTAACAACGCCTTCTGTATTTGTATTTTGCACAAACCATGATGTGAAGATATTTTGACTGAAATAAAATGTTCAATACGGTTTATAAATAACGCCAATAGCGACAAGTAATAATTTTTCACTTATTGGAACTTAATTTCTAGTCTACAAGTATCCTACTTGTAGGCGATAGGCGAGCGAAATCAAGAAAAACTTCAAAAATAGTTCAAAAAAATGAGATGGTAATGGGGGCGGTATAAAAATTCGTCGTGTCGTTGCGATTGCTCAGAGGTGACAAAAAAGAACAAAAGGGTAACGTTTTCACGGTAATTATTTTAAATATATTCTTATACTACCCTCCATTGGCCAATCTCTACCATTTATTGCTTCCGAAACGGGATAACAGATGGCATTGGTTGCATCACGTATTTATGTAAGTACTTGTTTAATATTTTACGCGTTATTACACCAGCATTTGTGTAAAATTAATAATTATACCATTTGATTTAAAACGCTCACACAAGGTAAGTTTATGTTCATGAATACTGTCAAATAGGGCCTATTAAGTTGTGACCTACTGGTTGCTTAATTTTTAAATATTTTGACAGATCACAGTCTTAATCAAACAGTTTGTTTGTTTGGTCGGTCTCATATAGGAATTGCGTGTATTCCACGTTGTTGAATAGCCACGGACATTATATGTGGGAACTACATTTTTCAGCAATATAGATTCTAACAACGCATAAATATGGGTCTGAACAGGAATAGACTGTCAAATAGGGCCTATTAAGTTGTGACGTACTGGTTGCTTAATTTTTAAATATTTTGACAGATCACAGTCTTAATCAAACAGTTTGTTTGTTTGGTCGGTCTCATATAGGAATTGCGTGTATTCCACGTTGTTGAATAGCCACGGACATTATATGTGGGAACTACATTTTTCAGCAATATAGATTCTAACAACGCATAAATATGTGTCTGAATGATTAATAAAAATTGGCAATTATACTGAGAGACATACCATACGGATAATTCCATCCCATCCATTATTAATATCTTGAATTCACTTTCCAAATAGCCAATCTCTCAAAATACAATTAATAATTGGACTACATTAGACATCAATCGAGTTGCTGTAATAATTTATGATCAATATATTGTTTATCACGTGTGATGGTTTATACTCCTGGTACAAGAAGTACCCATCGCAATATCGCAAGACACGGAGAGCATGTTCATTACAAATTTTCCTGATATTTTTAACTCTGTCGAACAGCTACTAGTGAGCCAGGTTCATCATCATCACCACCATATTGTCGCACTCTTACCGTCACATATTGTTCACAAAAGACAGGAAACTCGGGGAGAGTACAGTGTACAAAAACAAAGACTTACGAAGCGATAGAGGAGATGTGTCCCGTTGTAACTATTTACAATAATAAAAATAGGTAAAAATATTATAATCATCATTCATTATAATAATGAAAATGTATGAATGAATGTTTCTAAATGAAACTATTACACAGATGAAAATAAGGTTATCCAATATTTAGTAATTAATTACTGATTGTTATATTTTTTTTTTATATTTTTAGTGATTATTTACTCAATGAAGGCTAACTAATATAAAATGGTCACTCGACGATTGTACGATGCGTGTAAGATTAATAATAAGGTTTAACTCACAAGTAATTCGTACTAAATATTTGAAACATTAAATTCTTTATGAATTGACGTTTAACGAATGTATTTTCATCGTGTATTCGGCGTTGTGTCCTTGTGGGTGTCTGTACATGTGTACACAATACTTGAAATTATGTTTACGTACAGTTTGTTGCGCGCACAGATTTGTGTAAACTTAATATCGTACTGCACATACTCGTATGTACTCGTATATCGGCCCCGAGTTGTTCTTACACCGATACTTTACATGATAACAATTTATAAACAACTCGCATTTCAACGGCCAAATGTTTTTTTTACAGTTGAGTATTTTAAAATGTTTATTAAATTAACTTAATATACAATCTTATATAGTGACCGAATTATATTCTAAGTTAACATCAATGTTAGCTCCTTTGAATTTAACTGTGGAACCTAACGGGACAGGTTCTACAGTTGATATGTGTTTAAGTCGGTCGCGTCTTAGAAGCAGACCGCAGTCTTCTCGGTCGAGCACAGCTGAAATCTCATCCAAAGCTGCTGTATAGGTGTACGTCTTTGATTTCAATTAAAAACGTTGGACCGATTTTGATAACAAATGTTTAAGTGGGTCCTGGTTGGTTTATATTCACATATCTGATCCCAATTTAGTGATCGTGCTACCTCCGCGACTCCAAGCGCCCGCGCGCCACGCGGCTTCTCGACCTCGGGATCCAGTACGAGCGAAACAATACAGTTTTTGATAAATCTTATTATATTCTCGATCGATTTCATCTTTGGAGGGAACCAACTACTGCATTGCCGGAGCATGCACGGAAGCATGTCGGATTCACATTTTTGTTGTCTTTATAATTTTGGGCTCGCATCTGGACTTGCTTCTTTTCCCGTGGCGCCTCCCGGTGACATTCAACTAAAGAAGCAACGGACGGTATGATTACAAACACGTTAGTAACGTTACACTTCGGATGGAACACATAATCTAAATCGCGTCGCGGTCGGGTCGGCCAAGTGATTTAAAAAATGCGTCAGATTAGCAAACTCACGCCTTGCATGGCTGAATGGAGAATCTAAATGCCTTCATATGAAATTTCATGACAATTTGATTGCAGTGCCGCCTAACGGATACTATGAGCTGTCTTCCCCGATGCAGCAAATGAGAACTTTATCAGTCGTCAACGACCTTTATTTATTAGTCAGTAAAACAATTTTTAAAGATACCAGATCAAGAAACCTCAAACTGATCGACTCTTATTCCGTCACTAATTTTGGAGAACTATTTATCAAAAAGCTGTAAACATCTACGTGATGAATGATGTAAATCTCGAGAATGCAGTGAGTCGTGTATTAACACGACAGTTCTAGCGGGAATTTTCAGTTTTATCATGACCGGTCCATCAGTTCAAACAAGACCTACGGCTCCGTGCCTTAATATAGGTCATAACCCGAGTGAATTTCTACAGTTAAAGAGAGTAAATCGATCGAAACACTTGTCCCGATACGCGGTTGAATGAATCAGGGACATCCTCCTTAATATAAAGTACTATATAAAATGTACACTGACAGCTTCAAAGAAATGGACGGAAAGGTTCAAATTCATCATCCAGCATCGGCAATGGTTTGGTGAGGCGTGTCTTATCATGGAGTCACAAAGTTTTATTTTCCTTAAAAAGGAGTGAAGCCTTCATCAAAGGAACATTCGACTTTAGTTCCTGTTGTGAAACCTATCAGCAATACATTTTCTAAAAATGTATCGTGGACGCTCCAGCATGACCGCACCGTGTCACAAGACGCGAACCACCCGAGCCTGGTTCGAAGCCAACGTTCCGGACTTTATAAGAGCTAGAAACCGACCCTCGTCTTACCAACATTTGTACCCTTTGGACTCTTAGAAAAAAATCCACCCTTAAAACAATGTGGTAGCTATTTCTAAACGTAGGGTTCGTGAAGTGAGACGACGGCGAATCACATACTAGTACCTATACCTGTACGGAAAAGTACCGTCAGTGCTTAAGCACATTACAAATGTAAATTAAATAATAATGGTAATTGTGTAACACTATCGGTTATTTTATTTTTTAACCCATTGACGGCCAGACATATTTAGAGCGTCTT
This sequence comes from Megathymus violae, assembly GCA_003671415.1. Lineage (NCBI taxonomy): Eukaryota > Metazoa > Arthropoda > Insecta > Lepidoptera > Hesperiidae > Megathymus > Megathymus violae. Next base: position 537,372 of record PDGT01000060.1, on the reverse strand, counting down.
GCCCTGGGTGGCAAGGTTTTATTTTGAAGAATACATGAAAGTTTACAAAATATAATTATATTAAGTTACTGATATAATATTGTAATAGCATTTATAGTAATTTTTAATAAAAAAAAACTACGAGATATCTCGTAGCTGGCAGTCAATGGGTTAAACTGAAATTAACATTTAATTTGTTTGGAATATATCGATTTAGTCGCGAATTTCTTTTGATGCTCTCTTATGACAGTCGACAGCGGGCTCTTCGTTATACATATTATTATATCATTATCATTGTAATCATTAACTGAAATAATTGATATTCGCCTGGTGTCTCCACTAGAATTGTTTTTACAATCAGTCAGTTGGATGCTTCCAGATAAGATACCCGCCCCATTCGATATACTCGCTCTGTAAACATGTTTGACCTTCAGCTCCATACTTCACTCGTTATCCAACATGTGTACACTTTTATTTTTTTTATCCATGCATATGTAGAAAAAATGTTTTTGAGCATTACCATCGTAACTTAATTTTTTTTTATGTGCAAGTTATAAAAAAGGTTTTGATAAAACCTCAACCAACTTCAAAAGAACTACGATTTCATAATCACACCAAACTAAATTAAAATAAAACATTATTGTCTGCACTACATACTGAAATGTTTGAAATCGGCCGTCGGTAGTGGCCGCGTGCAGTCCCGGCCGCTCGCACCGTTTCATCAGTATTGTGTCACGTTATGTATCGAGGTGTTCAACTCGACTCGCTCAGCGTTGTTGTGTTTCACGCTCGGCGTCGACTTCGTAATATTCAGTATGTAATGGGTCCATATATTTTCGTATTAAGTACAGTTATGTTATTTTCCTTTTTTATTGTTAGCAATAAATATATACAACCTATGCGTGTAATATGGGTGTGGTCTAAACACAAACTTTTTAAGTCCAGTATTTTTCCATTTTTAATATGAGCATTTATACGTAATAGGTACGATATTACAAAATTGTATTTATTATTTATCATTCATTTGATTACATGCGCCACGTCCGCCTAAGACGCTACTGAGTTGCTCGTGTTGATCGGTTGTCAGTGGTGTCCCCTGCGTCCTTATCATCAAGGAGTGCTGTTGCTTTCGTGATGAGTCTTAGACGCAAAAATTTCAACGATGGCTTTGTAATGTAACCGATATCAAAAACAAACAGCTCTAAACAAGGTTCCACTATTATGATCTGTTGAGTTATTTAACATTTTAGACAGTGGGTGGTGCCCAGTCAACGCGTTAAGGAACCTCAACGTCATCCGCTGGGATAAGTTGTAGCGCTAAGCTTCTGGACCAAATTCTAGCCCGTTGATTAGCAGACAGCACCTAGGACGGAGGTTACTTTGGACTGGGACATCGATTTGCGAGTATTTACACGATACGAGTATATTGGTGCAGTCCGCGTTCTCTTGCACGATATGGAATGCGGCGGTGAGTCGCGCGCGATATACGAGTAGGTGATATGACACGAAACAAACTTAACCTAATAAGTGACGTAAACTATGATTTTCAAGTCTGAATGCGAGTCTAGTGCGTTGGTTGCAAAGAGATAGATGATTATGTATTTCATGACACGTGTACGACGACGTGTTTGAGGATTGCGGTCACCTATAAACAATTCGGTTTGATCGCAATTTGACCTTGCGCGGCGGCGCGAGCGCGTGCGCGAGCGAACCGCGGCCGCGGGCGGCGCGGAGGCGCGTTGTTTATCGCCCAGCAAAGGTCAACGACACCTCCACGGTCTCGTCCACTTATTTGCACACTATAGATAGGTACATCGAATATTTTTGTCAACTCAAATTGGAATCGAGGTTGTGATTAAATTTTTAACTAATTATTAACTAAATACATATGCGATCGAGGCTATAAATGATTTTTGTGTGCAACCTGGATACGATAAACCGACGAGACGTTTGAGCAAACGCCGCGGTCAATAAATAATTATTGCCTAAGCGGACATGTTATTTATTTATAGGGGTTGCTGCAAATTATACCTTATAACCTATTGGATTAACAAAATAACGATCGAAACACATACACCTACCTAGTTATTGGAAGATAACGATGACAAACGCAGTTACAAGAGTGTCGCTCGGCTGTCGCCGTCGTCGGTGTACCGATACCGAACAACAAAACTGCCGCGACCGAATCTGCTCACTGTTATCCGTTGTGCGTACAGATTTAGATTATTCGTGGCGTACTTGGAACGTATATTATGGATCATGGTCTAGGTTATCAATAGAGATGAAACGGATATCCGGATACCAGATATTGAAAGAGTATCCGGGGGGATGTCGGATTTAAAAAAAGCGACGTTTTACTTCAGGATGTATTTTACTACACAAAGAAAATCAATACTCGTATTGCACCGGGGGCAAATGGTGATGATGAATGAATACCAATTTATCTGCATTAAGAGGCAACAAAACGGTTTCGCTCGTCTTTGTATACGAGGCCAAGTTCCGGAAAGTCTTTCACTGTATACGCTGCTGCAGACCGCCGAAACACTAGCAAACTGTGCTAAGTTTAGATATTGTACAGCATTAGCTGAACACCATTTATATTTATAAGGATCATGATCGCGACCAATGCGCACGGACAATTGATAAAAATCAAGTTCGTTTGTAATTGCGTTCCGTTCTTGATTGTGAGACTGATTCGTGTTGTTTTCATTCGCTACCTCATAAAAGCAATCCCAATACGTGGCATGAACTTCGCGAGACACAACACCTCTGTCTTTTCTCTGAGAACATGAGCTGCTGGAGTACTATTTGCAAGATATTTATATGGGTTTTAAAATAATCTTCTGGCGGACTGAAGTAGTTTGTTTTGAATGTTGGGTCAGATGTAATCGAGTACTTGGAATCTTGATTTAAGGAGTTGAAACGGCTTTCTAATTTTGCTTTCAATGAAGCCTCATATGTGACAAATTCTATATTCCGCCGGATATCCGGCCATCCAGCAACAAGGTTGCCCGGATATTCGGTATCCAGCGAAAAAGCTATCCGTTTTGTCTCTAGTTATCAACAGAACGTAATTCAGACCGTTAATTGTCTGACCTGACCGACTGCTCTACGTACAATTATATAATCGGGGGCTAACAGTGAGCGTGTCTCGAGAAAGTACCCTACATACAATGTTATTATGAAATATAAACTTTAAAGTCTCACCGTTTTTAGAGTCTCGACCACGGCAGATTTTTGATGCCACGGTATCAGGTGAAATCCTGAAACAACTTTTAAAACCGTAACAATAGCAACCCCGCTCTATTTCGTATGTAACCCAATGTTTAGTAATTTTGTTTGTTTTTAATAATAGTCAGTAGCAACCAAATAAGGAGGCGAGATAGACGGCGCGGCGGTCGGCGATCAACATACCGGTATACGAGTACGCAACACGAGAACGTCACGGTGTCCCGCGACCGGAACGCACGTTATAAAGTATATGGCGTACACTACTGAAATCAAAAATCTGACATCAAATTCAAAAATCCCTATTAGGCTTTGAGAGAAAAAATTCTTTGGACGCGACTAACGTATAACGGAATGATAGAAGCATATCAATTACATATATTTAAAATATCGGTCAAGTGCAACTCGTAATCGCATGGGAACAGTTCCGTACTGTAAACCCTTTTAAGTATATTGTCGTTTCCTGGAACAATTTAATAATCTCACAGGTTTATTATTTCATACAAGAAATATAAAACATAATTTTATTAAAATCTGAGAGATTAAGACTGTACATAGACAGTTCTATCGAGATTTACCTATGACTATACATGAATCCCGGCAGTGACCATCACACGACACGCGCAGATACGGGTATCGCAGCCAGGTACGAAGGTTTGTTGTTTCACTGAATTACTTTCTTACTTACTTTCAAATTTCAACTATTTAACTAGATAAGTATGTACATATATGATTGTTAGTACTAGCAATGCATCGTATTCGCAACCTGTCCTCGCAGGTCGAAATAGGTTTACAATCGATAATCGTATGTAATTTGATCCTGTAGACGCGTGTCTACGCGTCCCATCCCCCATCCCCCATCCCACATCGTCAGTTCAAGGTCGCTGTCGTGTCGCTCCATCCGTCCCGTCATCTTAATTACAACCTACTGACAATACTATGCATGACATTTGATTAACCGGTAATGTTAGTGTGTTACTTGTACCTCATAAATATGCGATAACGACAATAAAACATCAAACGCGACTCTGCTCTGATTTTATCTTTTACGGTTAAATTTCATTTACTTTCCAACCAATGTCAACAATCTCAATAAGGTCACTTTACTTTATGTATTGAGATGTAAAGGTCACTGGGCTCTGTATTCTCTTGATCATGTATTAGCTTCATCGTGACTCTCTCGAGGTACGTAAGGGTATTTTTTCGCCTCGCTAGCTAGCTAGCTAGCTAGCTACCAGTCTGTATCTTCTTAGAATTAACCATGAAATGTTTCCATGTGTTTCGGTTGCCGTGTCAAAAAGCCAATAATAAGCGGGTTGCCCGCTTCCATTTTGGCCGAGAATCCCTCGTTTCACGAATGTCAATAGGCGACAGTGACCACTTATCACCAAGCGGTGCCCTGTCTGCTCGATTGTTGAGTATCTGTATTAAGTTCATCTTTACTACAAAACCCTATAATTAATGTAAAAAATGTTAGTAGCACTGTAAACCAAACATGGCTTTAAATATGAATCCACTATGAAAACGAGCTTGTTGGTGTACTCTCTGGTCACACAAATATTAACAATACCCTTGAGGTTCGTTCAGTCGATCGAGTGGAACGTGACCAGGTGTGTGTGTGTGTGTGTGTGTGTGTGTGTGTGCGCGCGCGCGCGCATGCCGCCCGCTGCCGACGGACCTCTGCTCTTGTACTACTGAGCGAGAGCGTCGCCGTCCCTACGTGACGCGCTTCACGCACCACTTTTCGTGTAATTCGTTCCTCTACCAGTAGGTAGAGTACTAACAGCGGCCAGCGTACCGTAGACGTCACTAAACCGGGCTTGTTATGATAATATTTTTGTCGAGACATTCGTTATTATAAAGTGAACCGATGTAGAACCATAAATTCCATTCAACCCATTTTGTGGTCGACCTCCCAAGTCTGGCTGTGATTTAGAGTGCGACTTTTGATACTCGGACTCTTTGATATTTATATTCCTGCAGAAAATACTCATCACACTGACTGGATAACTTCTAGTATGACGGCATGTTCATTTCTTTAATATTTTGAGTGATCCCATAGGGTTCCCCATCGGATACTTTAGACTTTCAGCTTTTTATATGCCTGTAAAAAATGTATATCACATTGAATACATTTCTCTTTGGTGAAATTACAATATCTGTAATACTTTGACTGATCGCGTGGGGTTTTATGTACCTATAAAAATGCTGGACACGGCTAACTGAACTTCAGGAGTTTAAACTTTCTCATCGTGTGAGGACGAACAAGTACTAGACGAAGGTTTTTTTTTACGATGATTACGATGTTGAGATAGAAACGCGATTGACCGGACACTTCAATTTATATGTGTAGGTTTCACCCCCAACATCTGGATTGGTTCGTTTGACTCATGCGTCATGCGTTCAGGTCATCTAACTCTATAGTTATAGATGACGTAACGAGCGTGGAATTGATCTTATAAGGCTTCTACTCTTTTAACGGATTCAAAGGATCCAGTATTCAGTTG
>PDGT01000060.1:499942-515072 GCA_003671415.1 Megathymus violae | reverse complement strand
CGCGGCCAACGCTCGACTCGCCTCTAAATACCCGCCGAGACCACCGTCGCCTCCCCTTCACTACGGCCAGGTAAATGACAGCCTCCTGCTTGTACCGAACCCCCCTCACCCCCTCGCGGCGTCGGTTGTAAATGTTAGGAAATATGTCTAGTGATCGTAGTAAAAACTCCCAAGTTAATATAAATAACGAATCGGAGTAATTGATCATCACACAGAAATCATCATATTTTGAGGCCTGATACAAATATAAAACCTGTGATACGAGCACAAACAATAAGCTAACAATAAAACAAAATAATCCGGTAACACGTCATTTTTTCTATGATAAAAGAATGATTTAATTCCTGTCTTCGATCATTTTATTTTCATACTTTTAGCTATAAAAATTACTGTTGCTAAACAATAATAATTATTTAATTAGCATTAATATTGTGATTAGTTACTAAGTATGCGAGTACAAGTGAGACCATAGTGCCCAGTCTTTCGCTTTACGTTGAGATTTCATGCTTTGTCATCCCCTTGATTTGCACCGTTTGTTTGAAGTGTTCTGACAGTTACCATTTGTGACCTTGTGACTTACATGCTATGGAGAGTCTGAATCGTACTTAGCATGTAACAAACTAATAGTGTATTTTGTGTATGAGATTTGCAATAGGAACGCTGTGGCTGTTGGAAGGGCAGCCGCCGCCGACGCCGGACGCCCGTAATTTCTCTCTCATCCATTTAAGGCTAAAAGAGAACGGTATACGGAATGAACAAGATGTACTGTATCTTATTTCACGAGACCCGGGGCTAAGTGTCCAGCGGGTTGCTGCGAGACTGACATTATCAATTTAATTGGACATTACCATTTTAAGAGTCCAAGACATTCGTGAACCTGGCTACATACCGTGGTCCACATTTTGATCATGGATAAACGAACAGCCGGATACGCCGAAACAATATTTTTAAAGAAAATTTTATGGACAGATGAGGTCAAATTTGCACGAGCCGGAATAGTAAATCATGGAAATTATAATTTATAAACGAATGTTAATCCTAAAGCTATGCGAACTAGATGTTACCAATAAAAATACGAAATTATTATTGGTCCCGTTGAATTACCTAAAAATTTAAGTGGGTCTAGATTTTTAGAGTTTTTAAGAAACGAATTCATCGAATACTTGATAGATTTACCATATCATACCGGCATCATATGTGTTTGCAGTTGGATGGAGCACCTGCGCATTTTGGTAGTGCCGTGTGAAACTATTTCGATAATAAATATGAAACCGTGGATTGGAAAAGAGGGCATCGTGGCATGACCAGCGAGTTCCCCAGATCACATTCCACTTGATTTATTTTTCTGGGGTGCAATTTATTTGCATCAATAAAGTTACGTAGGTTGATCCAATATATGTGTATGAATCCTTTTATTTTACCATATCGGCATGCAAACTGTGATTACAAATTATGTTTAACCAACACATCAACTAATAATAGAATATTTCATGTCATTCATATCATTGCAGCTTGATTATGTTGTATAAAATTAAAGATAAACGATTAATAAAATAAGATATTGTAAACGACATTTCAAAATAACTACTCTGATTGCTCTACAACTTCTAAAGTTATTATTTACTTGGATACTTGCAATGTTAGAATTATTTTACTTCTTTCAGGTTCCATCGAATTATGTTTTTTTTACAAATGGTAAAATAATTTTTCAATTAGGTGGTTACTTTCACAAAATTCGCAACCTCTTTTTATAATAGTAACCCAATCTTCCTTCGCTTCGGAAAAGTTGTTTTTACAATGTGGTTCTAAAGTTGATACAGGAGTTATCCATTGAAACTTTTAAGTGACGTATTAAAATACAGCTTATAGGCAAAGGATATTATAGTGTAGATGAATATATTAATGACAAGGACGCCTGGGAATAATAGTGTCGAAACCAGTTCCGCGCAGGTTTAAACTTTTGTAATTAGTATGTGTTGTTTGTTGAGGAGTTTCTTCTCCTCATTGTTAAAGCACATTTTCGAAATGGTAGTATAAGCAAAAAATGCATAAGTGTATTTACAGAATTCCTACATGATTAAATGATTTTGAATTTGATATTTAGGTTCACAAACAGTAATCAAAGTCTCATGCAGTTGTTGAGATTATCGGATTCAGACAAATAATTTTTACCATATAGCTTGTGTCCACCTTCAATAACGTACCTTCGAATGGCAAAGGGTTTCTTCAGGTGGGTGCCGCGGTTTTTTTTTAATGTCTTGGGCATGCAAACGAGCAGACGGGTCACCTGATGGTAAGTGTTCACTGCCGCCCATGGACACTTGCAACACCAGGGGCGTCACCAATGCGTTGCCGGCCTCGAAGGAAATGATAGACCCGCTTCTTGAAGGATCCCATGTCATAGCTGGGAGGAAACACCGCTGCAGGAAGTTCGTTCCACAGTTTACATGTACGTGGTAGAAAGCTACGTGAGAACCGAACTGTGGATGAATGCCAGGTATCCAGGTGGTGTTATTGGAACCTGGTACTCCGTGATGTGCGGTGACGAAAATTAACCGCAGGGATTAAACCAAACAGTTCTTCAGAACATACCCCATTATACAGACGGTAGAGTACACACAGAGAGCTCACGTTTCTCCTCAACTCAAGCGACTCTAGACCGTCTGTAAGCTTGGGATCGTCGACAAGACGAACGACTCGCCGTTGAATGCAGTTGAACGGATCCACTTGGCCAGCTCGGCCTCCAGCCCATAGGTGGGAGCAGTACTCCATGTGCGGTCGAATTTGCGCTTTATAAAGCATAAGCCTGTGCTTAGGAACGAAGTACTGCTTAGCTCTGTTGAGCACTCCCAATTTTCTTGCAGCTAGTTTGACCTTACTAACCAAGTGGTCCGGAAACTGAACTTGATTCGAGATGTCAATACTGAGGATCCCAATACTTTTCGAGATTTTAAGAGGAATGTTCTTCTTGCAGCTAGTTTGACCTTACTAACCAAGTGGTCCCGAAACTGAACTTGATTCGAGATGTCAATACTGAGGATCCCAATACTTTTCGAGATGTTAAGAGGAATGTTCTGGAACTGTGCTATGACGAATGGGTTTTTTAGCGGTTAACGCGCAAACTTGTGGCTTCTCGGGGCAGAAATGGACTAAATTTATTCTACCCCATTCCGAGACCCGCTCCAGAGATGTCTCGACTTCAGACACAAGTTTTTTTTCCTCTTCTCCTCAATTTGCACCCGAGAAAGATTTGCCCGGCCTGTGTAACGAGCATCACCCGTACTGTCATCAGCATAGCAATGGATATCCCCGATGTCGAGCATATCATTGATATGCAGGATGAACAGTGTAGGTGAAAGCACAGCCTTGTGGGACGCCAGCATTTATGGGCTTCGTGCCCGAGCATGCTCCATCAACAACGACCTTGATGCTCCGCTCCGATAAAAAACTAGCAATCCATTTGGACAATTTCTCGGGTACTCCGTAGGAAGGCAGCTTAGACAGTAATGCCTTGTGCCACACCCTATAAAGGCCTTTACAACATCCAAACTTACAGCCAATGCTTCTCCCTTGCTCTCGATTGCTTCCGCCCAGCAATGAGTAAGGTATACTAAAAGGTCGCCAGCCGATCTGCCATGGCGGAAACCGTATTGACGGTCACTAATCAGCTGGTGATCCTCTATATATCGGAGCAGTTGTGTATTTATTACACGCTCCATTAGTTTGGAAAGCAGAGAGGTTATAGCTATTAGTCTGTAATTGGATGGATTTGACCTGTCTCCTTTTTTTGGAATAGGGTGGACTAAAGCTACCTTCCATGAAGACGGCACGATGCCAGCAGAATAGGAGAGTTGGAATAGGCGCGTTAAAAGCGGGGTCAACTCCGGAGCGCACGTTTTCAGCACAACAGCAGGTACACCATCTGGCCCATTCGACGTGCTGATGTCGAGGGAAAAAAGTGCTTGACGCACAGCATTCTGCGTGAAACGCAAGTCTGGCATCAGCTCACTACATGCGGGATGGTAGGCGGTGTGTTACCTCCGTCATCAATAGCGGTTCCGGATACCCTCTACATATACGTGAACTCAGTTAGCATTGAATAGTAATATCAATTTTAATTAAACAATTCATTAATATTGTAATGTTCTTTGTTTAAAAGTCATTTAAGTGCTTTTTGACATTCATTTCTATTTGTATATTATTACATACATACGCAGATAATATACGGTTACTTCAAGTACTTTTATGAAACCGATGAATACCGATGCATTTTTAAATTGTATTTATATCCGTTCTCAAATGTCTTGGCGATTGCATGATTTGTTTGTTATTATTCAATATTACTGTCTACATTAATATGAATTACACAGTCTGACATGGAATTAAATATTATATTTAAAATTATTATAATGTAACCTTATCTACAATTTATGAATGCCAATTACATTTTATTTTGTATAAACATAATCGTTCCCACTGAAATGTTTTTTGCGCCTATAATTGAGGTAACATTTATCTTGCTATTGTGTCTAGATTACCTACTAATTTGTGTCAATGTTCACTTTGTTGGTGCAACTAATAAATAAATAAATGACGAATAAGCGTACTTAAAGCGTAGTTTTTCTGAAGCGAAGCACAGGTGGTTTGCTAGCCATTATCATTATCATCAGCCGGAAGACGTCCACTGCTGGACATAGCCCTCCCCCCTCCATAGTACGCCATTGAGGACGGCTACTTGCCTTCCGTATCCAGCGGTTCTCCAGTTTGCTAGTCACATTAAGAATATACTAATACATCACTACATTAGTCAAGCGACAAACGAACTGACGGGCCATCGATCGTTAATGATCACCGCCGTCAAGAACGAAGCGGCCACGGCTCCGCCTGATGTTCAGCGACCACCACGAGCAGGCGACTTCGGATGGGATTCGAAGATTGACGACACTCCCAAGTACATTCTCCCCAAATACTCGTGGATCGTTCGCGTTGATCCCATATTAGTAAACTATTCTGTGTATTGTAACTACGTGCTCGGAAACAATCTTGTCTCATCCGCTACCATTTAAATTTTAAAACGTGCGTCATCTTTGAATAAAATTTACAAAAGGAAAAGTAAATTAATACTGAAACAATTCAGTACATTTGATCGATACTCAGACACCGGACTCAATTGCAAGAAGAACAACGGTTATCGCCGCCCGCTACCATATATTTATCAACCACACCGTCGGCGTCGGTTCGAGAGCGCCTTACATTTTTAAATGCATTCTGCGCTCGGGGTGAACGAACTGCCTGGTAATTGTACTATAAGATGCAGATAGTGATGTGGGTAACTATTTAAGGCGTATGACGTGGCGGCCGGCGCTGGCGCTGGCGCTGGCTGGCGCCCCGTTTCGCGCCCAGCTGGTCATTCGACGGTTGACGGTCGCCGGTCGCCGGTCGCCGGTCGGTCGGGCGTCGGGCGTCGGGCGGCGGGCGTCACAGTACAGTAATGTCTAGTGTGTACGCTGTACACGATCTCATGTTTTTCATTCCATTTCATTTTGGTTTATTTCATGATGGTCTATTTTTATCTTGAACCGAGGAAGAATTGCCTGTTATTGTATTAAAGAGAGTGTACCATATTACAATTTTGAAATGAAATATTTAATCCAATGTTAATTTGTATACTTTTCGAAAGTTCAATTGCGTGTATCGTCCCGGATGAAGCGGCGTGAAAGTCTCGAGAGATTTTTCCTACTCACAGTTACAAAAAGAATTCAATACTACTTATGACTACATATTAAACTCATGTCCAAGCAGTCTTATCCCTCAAGTAATCATCTAGTTTGAAATAACCTTTCCGCATAAGAACGCCTTTGACAGAGTTTTAAATTTACAATATGGCATTTCTGTTAATTTTAATGGAATTTTTTATAACATATAATTTTATATAATATAATAAAGATATCTCTAAGCGAGTCCCAAGGCTTATAGTTGTAAATGACATGTATTGCTCTTTTCTAATATAAAAATTGATTCAAAATCAGCGGCCCAAGCCCCATTGGTCCCACAGCGGCGCGTGAGTGCCTCGATCTCTGTCACTCGATTGACTATCATCGATGCCTGTTGATCGTTAACGGATGTTTTCGAAAAGTTATTACTTGTATTCTTATTAATATACAAATTCCTTTGAGAAAAAGATACCAAGTACACAATGTAATGAAGGGAAAGATTTTATTGTGAGCGATAAAAATATTATTTGCCTAATAAAAAACAATCGGACCGGCCATTTCGACGTGCGTAATCTCCAAACAGTCTTAAAATTTTGACACAAAGATGGTGTAGGACCTCACTAATAGTTTATTTTAAAATTACTTATAACATTTGCTAGTACAGTTATTATAAGTAAAACTGTTGATGACAAGGTAACGCCGGCTCTGTTGACTCGTTAATTTTTTCATTGTTTTTTTTTTAGTATTACTTCGTGATAGTCCGATCGTGTTGGTCCGCGGAGACAGTGCTGCCCACCTTTAAAATGACTGTGTACTGTAACAAGGTTGGCTAACAAGCCTAACTGTAAATAGTAATTAAATTGAAAAGGGATAAATGAACGAGAAAAATTGCAATTATGGTACAATGTCTTGTTTATTTACTTGGCTGACGAAAAGACCGAGATTTAAGGAGGTTCAAGTTCTATCGTACCTCGTATCGTTAGGTACCATTTTCCATATTCCTTTATTTAAATATTTTTAATAACTTTGTAACGTGTAACTTCAAAACAGGAAAGTGCTCGTGTTTTGCCACTCTTTACACTATTATAACAATAATATTTTATGAAGATCAATATCTGTGTGTAGGTCCAGATGGAAGGTCCTCCATTGGTCTTATAGTACAGATTTGTCGTGCCGTTTAATCTCCTGGCTACACGGAGAGGTGTCTCTGGGTAAGCTTTTATTTTTTGTGCTTCTTTGAAACGTTATACTCAAAAATTCGACAGACGATCCTAAAGGTCGGATGCTTCGTTTTGCCCTTTACATAAAGTGCTCCCTGACAAAATGTTGTCAACACACCTGATTCTTCAATCGTTGCTTTTTTCTGGGTGTTTAACCCGAAACACTGCAGCACACAACCGTACCGATTTGTCACTGTTTTCATTAATCATTCACTTCCCTGACGCATTATAAACAGTTTACTCATTGTGACCTTGCGTTTTGCGGAATGAATAAAATAATACTTTTTCGAAGTCTGTTTTTACAAACACTTTTCCAACGTTTAACGATGCCACCGCTTCAATAAATCTCTACCGTGAGTGGTCCCGGAAGAAGATGCGGCAGGGGACTCCCGAAGTTTTTTTACAAACAGTTACAGGATACACTTATGGCTACACATTAACCTTATGTCCAAGCAGTCTCATCCTGAAAGTAAGATTATCAAGTTTGTAATAATCTTCCTTCATAAAAATGCTTTTGGCGTCAGTTTTTAATTTACAATATGGCATTTCTGTTAATTGTAACGGAATTTTATTATAAATAGTTTTCGACTCCGATCGTTGTTAACTCAGTCTCAGATGAGACGCAGTCACTAAAACGCACTCGGTTAAGTGCACATAAATATTTTCCTCAGTTCATTGTTCATTGTTCATTTAAATGTTGTAATTTATGTGAAACGCTATGTCCATGGAATCTTAAGCATGCGTTCCCTCCCACCTCAGCCTTCAACATCTCTTCACCAGAGAATCGGATTTTCCCACAATCCTGTAGTTTCCAAAGCCTTAATAGTCTCTAATTTAACTTTCAACCTTTCTTATTCGGACAAATAGGCAGGTCTAAAGTTTTCTGTAGATAACTGCTGTGCACCTGATTAAAAATACATGCAATTTAAATATAATTATCTCCACAAGGCTGTAGCTATATCGGCGCGGCGCGGCGCGGTGCCTCCTGCCTCTCCCGATCGAATCTAAGAAAATTTCGGCGAGTTGTTTTTTAACCTTGTACCGACCTTAATCGATTAGTTGAGTTTCATAAAATGGCGGAATTACGTTCAACATAAGCTTGACACGTCCTGGTTGACATGCTTTTCAATATTAATTACTAGCACGTTGTATTGTAACTTCCGACCACGTTTACGAAGTACATATATAGCGGAGAACATTCTTTACTTTGTCGCTGGCGCAGTACATATAAGAAAATAATAATAAAAATATTGAAATCTTTACTAATATATAAAGAGAGAGTGCGACTTAAGTAAGTTTGTGTTATGCTGGGAGTAATCTCTGCAAACACGGCATGTACGGGGTGTTGTTTCCATACGATAGTTCATTAAGATGTTGCTGGCTACGGGTACTTGTATTGATAAAGACGTTGTTGAAGAAATGTAACGCGCGGTCTGATCGTTTCCTGTAAACGTACTGGATTTAATAATGAATGACGGCGCGTGGCGCCAAAAAGTGCATGGAACGCGAAGTGTCAAGTGACGGTCTCACCGTACACGGCACTTATTTGAAAGATTCTTTGACTATCTGAAAAATACATTGTACGGCCTTTGCCCGCACCTCGCCGACAGCGCCTTTACCTGAACGTCAGTCGGTACCCGCCACGGTGTCGGGCGGTCGGGTGTGCTCATTATCAATCACTTATTACATTGTGGACATCCGACATACCGATGGAGACGGGCTGGGTGTGTATCTGGTGTCGAGTCCTGGCGATGTAGTCAACATGTCAATTTAGTTACATAACTGTTCAACTGGGCCGAAGCCACGGTCGGCCGCGTCAGTATAATAGTATAGAAGAAGCAAGTCTTCCTTTGTTGTTTACAATCAAAATTAACCTTGAGTTTAGAAGATTAACTTTAACAAAACAAGTAATAAAAAAAAGTAAATTCCTTCTTAAGTTTTTTTTTTTATTTTAGTTATTTTTATTAAATAATTTTATTAAATAATAATAATAATATTTATATTCTGATAAATATCTTATATGTATAAGAGATTTTTTGACGCATATAAAACTAAAGTTGACAAATTAAATTAATAAATTATATTTGAAAAAAAAAGTATTAACCTCAAGTGTAGTCGGTTACAAATAAAAAAAAATGTATTTGACCTTGAATGGATGAATATAAACGTATTTTATTAATGATTGAAAATTTGAACAAGATATAATTACACTACCCGTCAAAAGTTTGAGACCACTATAAAAAATTAAGAAAACAAATAAAAGTCAACATAATTTAATCATTATGAAATACAGTTTTTATTTCCATGTTATACACAATATTTAAAATTAAAAAATTACGAATACAAAAGATAATACTAAATTACTAAAGAAAATACAAACAAGAGAGTTTACACAGACTTTTCATCAAAATATCCTCCTTTGCATTTTATTATTTGTTATACCAATCTTGGCATGCGAGCAATTAACTTATTTATTGTCTCTTGCGACTTTGGGGTGGCCATGTCATGTTTTCCAACACTTTTTCTGACTGTTTCTCGTCTAAATAGCCCCTACATAATTTTGAACTATGCTTTGGATCATTATCTTGTTGGAAAATAAATCCTTTGCCGATTAACTTTAGTCCGGAGGGAATAGCATTTTTCTCCAAAATTACTTTATACTCCTCCTTTTTCATAATTCCTTTAATTTGGACCAGATTTCCAGTCCCGTAGCCTGAGTAACAACCCCAGACCATAACAGATCCGCTACCATGCTTGACAGTCGGGACTACACACTGTGGCATCATCTTTTCTTCGGCGGAACGTCGAACGAAAATTCTTCTTTTTAAACCAAATATTTCAAATTTAGATTCGTCACTCCAAAGTACTTTTTTGAAATCTTCTTCGGTCCAGTCTCGATGGGCTAGGGCCCACTGCAACCGTTTTTTCTTATTCTGCGGTTTTAGAAGAGGTTTTCGAACAGCAACGCGACCATACAACTTGGCGTCTCGCAATCGTCTTTTCACTGTAGACACTGACACAGGTTTTTCCCGAGATTTGTTGACTTCAACGCGGATTTCTGGGGCTGTTAGGCGTCTGTTTCGCTTGCTGGTTACCACAATAAATTTGTCTTCACTAGAAGTCGTAGCTCTTGGTCTCCCGGAGCGCGGACGATCTTGATTACTGCCAGTTTGTTTGTACCGCACAATAGTGCGATGAACACAAGTCTTTGATAACTTGAGTTGAGATGCAATCTCACGTTCAGATTTGCCTTCATTATGGAGAACAACGATGGCAGACCGCGTTTTGATACTAATTTCGCAAACTTTTCCCATTTTAGAGACGTCTTGACTGTAGGAATCACAAAATCAGACTAACAGCGGATATTCGTAGATAACCATGAAAATATCGGGTTAAAATAAACTTAAAAACATATTTTAAAAATATAGAACAATCGCATTATAAGATGATGTAAAAAAAAACGAAGTGTCAGCTGCGGTAATGAGGTAATAAAATTTTTACAATCGATTATCGGACTAGCTATTCTTCGGCTCACATTGCAGTTTGGAAACAATGCTGGTTTATGGCCCTTTCCTTGGCTTATATACAAAAGAATTAGCTTTTAGGCAATCTTTAAAAACAATAGAATATGCAGGTGTGCAGATTACTTTTTATCACCAATATTTTAAGAATATTTACTAATAACAAAAATGTTTTATTAGTGTTTATTACTTTTGACCGGTAATGTATATATATAAGGAGAGTGTAAATTAATAGTAGGAGTTCAAAAATAATCCGCAAGAAAGATACTCTATGAAATGAACAATAATAATAAAAAAAAATCCATTATGAACAAATGGGAAACGAACACGTTAAATAACGAAAATAAAAAATCTATTATTAATTATTTAATTGGGATATCATAATATTAATTTCAAATAGGACATCTTATTATTGATTCTATGTATTTATTATTTAGATAAATTATTCAAATTTAAATTATTTTTGAATATAAATAATGGCTAATTGTGAGATGCGTAACCAATTATAATTAAGAACCATTGTAACCACAATAACCGCAAATAAAGTATTATTATTATTATTATTAACATCGTCAATGTCACTACTAGACTAGTCAGTCGGTGCTTTTTGCTACTTGTAATTTGCATAAAAGTATGTCTAGGTGTCGAGTAGACCGGCGATGTGACCACAGGCACGTCCGTTGTCCGCAGGCGGCAGCACCAGCAGCGGAGATGACGGAGCGCCAGCGGTACCGCGCGCCGCCGCCGCCCGAGCCGCCGCCGCGCGCGCGCGCCGCCGACCTGTTTCCGCGCGCGCGCACGCACCGCGACGAGCCCGGCCTCGACGCCGGCTTCACGCCCATATGTGCCGAGTTTGTGCAGGTAGATATACACTCACTGTGCAGGCGCCAACAAAAATCGTGCATGTATTTTAAGTTCGATTTGGAGAAGGTGAATTGTGTGGGTTTTTGTATGTAAATATAATATGTGAATTAGATTCTTCGAGATATGATTTATTCTTCATAGTTGACAATGTTTACGTGTTTAAAACTCATTTCTTTTGTTTCCTTTCCGCTGAGTAGGTACGTAGTAGGTCTTCATAATAGATCTTCATAATGTTCGCGAAGAAAAGAACGGTAATGCTCCAACAAAATATTCAACCGCATGGTTGTTCACTGTCTATAAATAACTAACAAATCTTTTTGGCAAAGGTCATTAATTTCTATTTAGATAAGGCTGGTAATTACATTGTTAATACTAATTAGTTACGGTTGGTGTTTTTGAATGACTTTACATTTAAGCAGGTACCGAAGTTAAATTATTTCATTGTACGATGTAGGTATACAAGACAAGGTAATAACTGAATAAAACAAAAGTAGTACAGTTGCGAAATATATCAAATTAATTCAATACCATATTATTGCATAGGTACTTATTACACGAAATGATTAAGTTGTGAACGCATTATGTACGGTCATATGTACAAAATAATAATGCGCGTCGCGTACCGGCTGGTCTGCGACCTCTGCCGACGTAGCTCGCTGGTCGAGGTGTGGTGTTCCCGTGATGTATCCAAATGTTACAGGCGGAAAGACATTAGAATATAGGTACTTGTAACATTCTTATATCGTTACATTAATGTACTGACATATCGCAGCTTGTGGTATTACTAGTGGCAGTCGACTCGCCCGTCTGTCAGAATACGGATTACATAAGATTACAGTATGTGTGTATGTCGGAGGCAGTCATGAATACGGGCACCAAACGGCGCGGCGACGGTGTGTGACCGCTTCAAATTGATAACAGATTAGTCGTCACATTCACCGTACACACACACAATCACCGTACACAATCACGTTTAAGATCACAATCGATTGCGTTCAATAGGGAATCACCCACCGTTGAAAACCGTGGAAGGGGTTTTGAGTCAACTCGAATTAATTCAAACAAAAGGCTTAGCCGTATGAGCGATTAATCTTTGAAAGGCTTACCAGTATGTAATGGTTTCTCAAAACCAGTGCTAAAAATACTCACTTAAAAACCCTTTCAAGGCCCGCAGCGGGCCCACAACAGGACAACGATCGAATGACGGGTTGATGTCTTTGTAAACGCGATCACCCTTCACATATTCCTCGTCCGAGTTTAGTTTGCATAAAATCATAAGCACGTCGTTGTTACTGTTTTATACAATGGTATGTTAATGGTATGGTATTATGGTATTTATATCAATAGATATACGCACGCATTTATCGATCCCATACAGCGGCGCGCCGCGAGACGTCGATCGCTCCAAATTACTTGGAAGGGCAGTTCTGTGGTGCTGATAATTCGATTATGATTCTATACTCGATATTTCATACTCCAAAACTAGGTTTGGTGACGCGATATGCGGAAATATATTAGCATATTTGTTATTGCAACGTTCTCTCTGTTATATTTTTCTTAAATATTTCGTTCAGTACTACCAGCCGAAGAGGTCGATGCCAATAAGTAAGATCACAGTGTCGGAGCCCGTACAGTTAATAGCGATCGCGAGACGCGGTATGTGGGCGAAACGCGAATCACATTTCGGCTACCCATTGAGCATTATTCATCAGATTCACTAAAAGAAGTCAATGTAACGAAACTGTACAATTGTTTATGAGGCTTTGATAATATTTACTAAGTGGGGTCGTTAAAGTAGGGTCTACTCGTTGTCATGCGATTGTTTGAATTATCTTACAAAGTATGTAGGCGTCGATCGCTTGTAAATCAAACCACTGACTGTCTGTATGCAAAGGTTAAAATTATATGTACTTAACGATATCTGTCCATTGTTTTTATTATTTTATTAATATATAAGGCGTGCCACGTGTTCCAATTAAATAGTTGTACGAGTGTGTTCAGCACCGATTCACGAAGCAACCTATATGAATCAAGTGTTAAGTACGTAATTTAACTTAATTAGACAGCTGGTGTAAAGTGTGAATCACGTCGCGCCGCCGCAGCTCTTATACGTATCATGTTTACGGAAATTATTAATGGACAATATTGTAAAAGGAGTTTTTTAGGTAACGTTTATTGTGACCGTTGAGGTCGTGTAGCGAGCGATTTTGATGAAACGTGAACTTGCCGGTGTTGCGATGCATTGACGCGGCGGCGTCGTGTCCGCAGTGGGTGGGCCGCACGGCGGACGGCGGCACCGTCGCCATGTCGAACTACCGCCTGCACCTGCAGCCGCGGCGCCGCAGCGGCTCCGACGGTGCCGGGGTCTCCGTGCCGTTGCGGCTCATCGACGCGCTCGAGATCAGGGACCTGCTCTGCCTGCTCGTCCTCTGCAAGCACGGGAGGCAACTGAAGTGAGTCCACCGTCTTATTCTTCTGTATGATTTTCGTTTACAATGTTAAAATGGTCACTGTAAAAGGGTATTTTAAAGTAAGTCTCATGCTGTCCATCGGTTACATTTCGTGTAAAGTTAACGCTTTAACCAATTACAATTACTTTCGATTAAACTAAAACAGCATATTTTCCTATAATTTATTATATTTGGGCCTCCAGGCTTCGTTGTATTATAGCTAGCGGCCGCCTTCGTTCGGGTTGATGTACCATAAAACCAACCTGGCAGTACCTTTCAAATTATAAATTATTTTTGAAATAGGTGTCCGCAGTTCTGGAGATTATCCTTTGCATTGTCAGTGTCGGTGATGTACCTACCTACTCGCATGACGACCTACTAAGGGTTGCTACAGGGACGTAAATATCGAATACCTACATCAATCATGTTAGAATAAACGGATTTACATGTAAGGGATATATACTTGTTAGGACCTCTTCAAACATCGGTCCATAGTGATCTGTCATGAAAATCGTATGAAACACCACTATCACGATACATTAAATTATCAGCACGTGCACACTGACGGTCAATGACATCGGTCGAGTTGTACTCACTAACGAGTACCTATGTACAATAGAGAAATGTTTATATAATGTTATGTCACACATCCACATTACTTATATTGTTATATTGCGGGTGTCGTCCGTTGCAGGTGTACGTTCAGCACGGGCGAGCAGTGCGCGGAGTGGGCGCGGAGGCTGGGCGCGGCGATGGCGCCGCTCGGCTCCGTGCACGACACGTTCGCGGCCGCGTATGCGGCGTGGGCCCGCGAGCAGCCGCGCGGCTCCGCGCACCGCGCGCTGCTGCGCGCCTCGCACGCGCCCCGCCGCCACTGGTTCGGACCCGAGGTGACCGCCACCGTTCCGCGAGTATCACGACGTATTTTGGTCACAGAGTCGCGTGTTGACGTGTCAATTTGTACTTCAAACGTAAGAAACGCGTCGTTCGTTCCGAAACACGAGATAATGCCTTTATGTGTTCCTCTTATGATGAAGTAATGTTATTATTATTGTATCGTAATAGTCTCTCTTTTTATGCCATGTAATTATTCATATCGATAAATAGTCCCGTTTTGTTACAAAACAATAATAAAACCTTATCGAAAGGCTATTCGATGGGTCCGATTTACATGTTGAAAGCTAGAAGAGTCTGCGTACACCAACCGCTGAGTGTCGGGATACGTTCGGGTCTCGTCGGCCGTGAGCCAGCTGACCTTGGGCGTCATTATGTATCAAACGGGCGCTGGGTCGGATAACGTGATCATTGTTGTTAATATGTCGGTGGTGGCGGTTGCAGGTGGAGCGGCTCGGGTTCACGGC
>PDGT01000060.1:437813-481219 GCA_003671415.1 Megathymus violae | reverse complement strand
CTTTTAATTCTTGTAAATCCAATAATTCTAATGACCTTGAAAATTCCTTCAATAAATTTTCATCATATAAAAAACTTGAGCGTGTAATCGCCTGGTGTCTTCGTTTTAAAAATAATTAAAATTTAAAAAATCTGACCGTACACTTGGTTTACTTAAATCTTGCGAATTAAAACAAGGACATGATTTAATTATAAAGGTAATTCAACATAATTATTTCTACTCTGAAATGCAAATGCTAGCAAAAGTAACTTACGTATCTGCTCTTCGTAAGCTATCTCCTTTTGTAGACTCTGATAAATTCCTCAGGGTGGGGGGTCGAATACTTCAGTCGGACTTACCTTACTCTACAAAACACCCGGTACTGTTACCAAAAAAGTGTCACACGACAAATTTAATAATTGAATATTTTCACAAATTATACATGCACGTAGGACCGCGTACCTTGCAAGGCATTTTAAATAACAAATACTGGATAATAAACGCTCGTAGTGTTATCCGTTCCGTTTTGTCAAAATGCCGTGCTTGTTTTAGATGTCTACCGTCCAACACACAGCCGATAATGGGAACGTTGCCTGCAACTAGACTCCAGCCCAACAAAGTATTTGATCATGTCGGTTGTGATATCGGTGGTCCATTCCTTATAAAAGAGGGCTTACGGCGAAATGCAAAGGTTACTAAGGCCTACTTGTGTTTATTTATATGTTTTTCCACTAAAGCGGTCCATCTAGAAGTGCTCTCAGATTTGTCTTGCGATTGTTTTCTGGCCGCATTCGATCGTTTTGTGGCACGTCGCGGTTTGTGTAGTTGTTTATATTCCGATTGTGGAAAGAATTTTATAGCTGCCGCAAAACATTTAAAAAATGTTTCTAATTTTATAAACTGTACAACCAATCGTGATGATATATTATGTGGTTTGTCGTCGAGACGTGTAGACTGGCGTACAAATCCACCGAATGCTGCTTCCATGGGTGGCCTGTGGGAGGCAGGCATAAAATCGGCCAAGCATCATCTCTACCGTGCAGTAGGTGATAGATCCCTGACTTTTGAAGAGCTGATTACCTTATTTTGTAAAATTGAGGCGATTATGAATTCTCGACCATTATGTCCTTTATCAAATAATCCGAATGAGTTTGAAGTTTTAACAGCTGGTCATTTTTTAATTGGGACAGAATTTGTTAACAGTTTCTGAATATAATTTTGAAGATGTACAGCCAAATCCATTGTCACGTTGGCAATCCATTCAAAAGGCATCACAATCATTTTGGAAACGATGGTCAAATGATTATCTGCACACTCTGCAGCAGAGACAAAAATGGTTTATCTCAATTCCAAATATTAAAAAAGGTGATTTAGTACTTCTGAAGTCTAACTTAACAAAACCTTTACAATGGCCTCTCGGCAGAATAGAAGAAGTTCACCCTGGGTGTGATAATGTCGTGCGTGTCGTTACCGTCCGCACTCAAAACGGGATTTATAAAAGACCTGTCAATAAAATATGTCCATTGCCATATGCAAATTAATATAAAAATACGTGTGTTAATTTATAGTTTAGGTTTAGATTACAAATTTACTTTACACAAACAAATTTACTTTTTTTTTGTGTATTTGAAAGTTTCTGTTTCTATTTCTTTAGCATAGGAAACACACCATTTATTTATTTTTTACTTTATTTACACACCCATCATAATTAGGAAATCATCACATTGATTTCGGTGGGGGGTATGTTCAATCTTTATGTCACTGGTTGATGGGTAAAATGTTAAAAAATAAAATAAAAAAACAAATCAACTTTGACACTCCAATGTCGTACCGTGAAAAAACGCCGCCGCATAGAAGATTTTTTTTTGATCCGACGCTTCCTTGCTGGACCGCAGACGTTCTGCCGGTCTTAGAGAAGTTCTAAGCTAGCCGTGCTAGACCTCGCGCCTTTTACAAGAAGATTTCATGAGAGCTTCTCGGATCGTCGACCAGACGTGGATGTTAAGGTTGGTGGTTTTCTTTTACCTAAATCAACGTGACTGAGATTGCGCATACAACTCATTATTACAATACATACATACAGTCCATTTTCATTGAAGGGTTAATTAATCCCTTTGCGATTATCGCACAAAAACTATTATTTATTTATTTTATATGTCGGCAATGCCAGTAGTTTTAGCAGCATTGTCGAACATAGCGTGGGCGTATAATCGTTTAACACTTTTAATTAATTGTTAACAAACACTTCACACCGGGCAAACGAAACAAGTAACAGTTCCGAGTGCGGAGGAACCGATCTCTTCGACCGCAGAATGTAAACTGTGGCTCCATCCGGCGTCACTCCACTAGCTAGGCTCTGTTGTAGCACGTTAGCCGAGTATCGACGTCATCGCGGCGGTGCTGCCATCACTCGGATATCGTGCTGTGTTTCGATTCACGTTTATACTAATGATCATCTCCGACATATACAATAGTAGTGATTATCATACTCTACTGCTATGCTGATCGGGCTACAGTTACTATACACGAGCAAGTCAATGTCTTAATACTTTTATAAATATGTTCCAGGTCATCCCGCGACCCGTTGGAAAGTCAAAGTCTCAAAGCCTGTCCACTCTGTATAATAGCAATAGCACTAACAAGCACATTAAACTAAAACATTTCATGCAATATTCTTACTTTCGAAAAATGCAGCACAAGTATCTAGAGTCCATTCCCCTTGCCATGGCAGAATAATTTTTGCGGCTGCCCGTCACTAACTGCAGCTCGTACCGTCCATGAGGTACTATATTTATGACACAGTATGGATCTCTCAAAACAACAAACGGGTTCATCCATACTCGCCGCCCCTGCTGGGGCGTGTGCGGTATGGGGAAAATTCGGGCCTCAAGGGTCATTGCTTTTTACCCGGACATAAACTCGGGAGAACTAGTGTCTCCCGGTGGAGGAGGCGGGACCCCGCTGTTTAGCGGGGGAAAATCCCTTATCATGCCGTAAGACAAGCATAGGTCGCAGACAGTAGTCCCGAAGGACTATCCTGTCTCTAAGAGCTCCCGCGGAAGCGGATACCCTCCGGCGGGTGGGCGTGCAGCGGCGCGATCCCTTTTAGAGATTCATGTGGCCCGTTGTCGGCGCGGTCGAACATGTTCCGCGCCAACCGGGCCACATATTTCTCTAACGTCTCCACCTCGAGGTCACGCGCCAACATATCGTTCCGCACGAAGCGGGGCGCTCCCGCAATTGCTCGAAGAGCCAGGTTCTGCTGCGATTGCATGCGCTTTCGCTGCCACCTAGATGCCAACGCGTACCATGCTGGCGCCGCGTAGGCTAATCTGGACCGGACGTAGGTATAATATACTATTCGTTTGGCTTTAAGCGGTAGCTTGGATGTCAGCACCGGTCGGAGCATAGCTCGAGCGGCACGCGCCTGTTGTACGGCGTGGCTACATTGCTGTGCCATCCGCATCGAGCTATCGATGATGCATCCAAGGTACTTTACGGTTGGCTGCCATACCACCTGTCGGCCATAGAAGCGGAGCGGTGCCAGCAGCTTACGCGACTTGGTGAACATAATGGGGACCGTCTTACCGACGTTGACGGCGATCCGCCACTTGTCCAACCAAAGAGGCAGTAGGTCCAGCAAGCGCTGCATTCGCGAGACCGCGTACTCAGCCTTACGGGACGATAGGAAATACGCGCTGTCGTCCGCGTACAACGCGAGCACCGCATCGCGCTCCCACTCTCGGAGATGTCCCGCGAGAGTTGGGATGTCGTTCGTGTAGAGCGCGTACAGTGCCGGCGAGAGGCAGCTCCCCTGCGGTACTCCCGCACATATTGGGCGAGGGTCTGAGGTCGCGTCCTCAACTGATACCACGAACTGCCGCCCATCAAGAAACGACGCTAGCAGCCTAACTAGCATAGCCGGCACGAGCGAGTCCAACAATTTGTAAACGAGCCCAACATGCCACACGCGGTCGAACGCCTTCTCGATATCCAGGAAGACCCCGACCGTGTGCCGCCCGTAATTGAGCTCGTCACAAATGTGGTGGATCACCCGCGCCAGCTGAAGCGTAGTCCAGCGGCCGGATCGGAACCCATACTGCTCATCTCTTATGTTAAGTGATGGCATTATGCGTTCCAGCACCAGCCGCTCGAAGAGCTTCGCCAGTGATGGACCTCTCATACCACTGTCGAGCTTGCTTGCGCAATGCGACCGTTCAATAACGTAAACCAGATCATCATTATCATCCTCCTGCCCTTCTCCCAATTTTATTTGTGGTCGGCGCAGCATGTATTTTTCTTCCATACTTCACTATCAGCAGTCATCTCACTAGTAACTACCATTCTAGCCATATCATCCTTCACACAATCCATCCATCCATAACGTAAACCAGATCATTTAATGCAAAGATTCTAGGAGACGTCCTATTTTTATTATCTCGTGCACCATGGTTGGACTGGTTAGCAGCTCACAAAGACTGAGTTCGTTGTCGACGTAGCTCGCGTCAGTATGAACCTCCGTTGAAAGCGAAGGATAAAATATTGTTAAAAATGGTTCGCTAGTCATAAGAGAAATTATTTCCTGCCTAACCTTTTCCTGTTCATCCTTCCAGTTAAATTTAATATCTTTACGGGTTAAACCAGCTATGCAAGCGACCCTCGTAGAGTAACCAGGAATAAACCTTCGGAAGTAGCCTGCTAGACCGAGGAATTGTCTCACTTGTTTAACCAATTGTGGTACGGAAGATCTAACAAGGGCGTCTAGTTTTGCGGGGCTCGGTCTTACCTGACCATTTTGAATTAATCTACCCAAGTATTTTACCTCGGTACACAAAAAGGAACATTTACGAATATTTATGGAAAAGCCTGATTCAGTGAGTCTATTTAAAACTGGTTCTAGCAATGTGAAACCTTCGTTAATAGTATTGCGTTATAAAAGTATGTCGTCAAGTAACTGACCCGTATCGATAAAGCCACGAAGCGTATCTGTAATGATCCGCGGATAAACGACAGGCACAATTTCAAGACTGTATGGCATCTTATGGTACTCGTAATGTCACTCTGGTGTTACAAACCAGTTCTAAGCACGGACTCTTCGCTAAGCTTTATTTGATGAAAGCCAGTCACTATGTCTAACGCGAAGGAATATTTACATTTGCCAAGTCTGTCTATGTGGTCGTCTATAAGCGGTAGCGTAATTTAATCGTATTAGCATTCAATGCCTCATAGTCGACTACCATCCTGTCACTATAATCTTTCTTTTGTACTAGTAATATGGGGCTCGCATACTGCAACTCCAACTTACGGATTACTTACTTAGCAAATCGCTAAAAATAGTCCAATCGCGTAACTTTTCGTCGAACAATAATTTATACGGTCGGCAAGTAACCGGAACTTCGCTTGTAATACAGATGTGCATCTCACACAACTGCACAACTGGACAGGAAAGACACCCACGAGGCACTATATGAAAATCAACTTCCAATGTAATTCCTTCGAATTCTATCGGTAACGTAGCATAGCTATTGCACTGAACTTCAGTTCTGCCTATGCCACACAATATTTGATAGCTATGCTTAATACTAATAGAAAGATGTTTTATTAAATCACTACAAATCAAAGAGATTCGTGGTTAGAGAAGCTACCCGAATTGGGTTTAACACGTTTAGGGCAAAATTTACTCCTATGACCGGTCATACCGCACCAGAAACACCACTTCAACGACCTATTTTTGTCACTTGAAACGTGTTTACGCGTTTCTGGATTAAATTATTATTTAACGAACAGGCATGATCGACTTTTTTACACCATGTTATGACGTCATGAATATTTGGGTCGAAGTCTAATACAAAATAATGGTTAGATCCCACCGGATTAATAGACTTGGTTGCGTCAATGAGTCCCTTCGTTACATCTAATCCGTCGTGGACCGACGACGGCGTTGATACTGCTTGCGGCACAGGAATCGGGGCAGATGATGTGCTAGGGCACATGTCTTATGGTGGGCTTATACCGGGACACCCCACTACACTCAGAACGTCCGATGAGGCGCGCTGCTCCAGCGCGGACAGTCGGTTTAAGATCGCCTCCATGGTGCGACGGAATTCCACGGGTGGTGTCTTCACGCACTCGCTTAGAAGACTTATTGTAGGCATTTTCTTTGTGGGGTATTGTGTGGGCATTTTCTGAAAAATTGGCAAAAGCAGGTAAATCTCAATACTACTGAAGTGGATAGGAATCCCACTTCTGATTTTAGGAATACAAATATCTTACGAAAACAATTCTTTTTATGAAAACAAACACTTAATTCTTTTGCATAATTCCAATGTTTAATTTTACTAATTTGCCTTAACTTGGCAGAGGTGATGTTCACTGTCGCACGGTCGCAGAGCCAGTGTGTGTTGACACCGTTGTCGATTCCTTATATTGTCACAGCTCTAGTCGTCGCCATGTTGTCGGTTACCGGTGGGGGCGCCACTAACAATAAAATATAGCTATGGAACCTTAGAAATTGTGAAGGGCACGAAAAAATTATATTTAATATTAATATATAATATTATTTGATTATATTATATTATTTAATTAATATTATTTAATATATAATATTATTTGAAATAGTATTTTTAACGCTTTTGCGACGTAGGTACCTCAGTAGAGGCGATAAACATGTGAGTTCCTATTATTTATTAGGCTACAAAACTAAAGATGTTAGAAAACTGTACGACTGTCGAAAAGTAGCAGCAGTCGAGCCTTCTCGTGGCGGGGGCCTCGTACAGACTCCTGCAAACGCTAGTGTGTACCGTTTTTTATCGGAACCAAACTGACTAGCGTACCCAACCAATTTTTTTCTCATTCTGCTGTCGATAATTTACATGAGCCGCGCAGTTACTTTAATATCTTCAATTAAACAGTTAGTGGTGCGTCGTACACGGTATGGACCGTACGATCGCAACGAAGCGACCGCGCGTGCTTAGTCATATCAATCACATCAATCATTTTAGTATAATATTAAGCAGTTTAATATATCAGATATATAACCATAACGACTCATAATTTCAAATCATATCAAACTCATCACAACGAAGAGTGTAGTGGTCGATCCAGGACCCTACAAATTTAATTATATTGTAATGTCTGTGCCGTGTACACGGGCGCGGCGTGGGGGGTCGCAGCGGGTGATATTCGTTTGAACAGTAATTACTACAAGTAAATTGTAATCTTAAAACATTTTATTGTCCTCATTGAATACAATTATAGTGAACTTGCACAACTATTCAATGTACTCGCAGCGCGATAGTGGACGAGGCGGCGGGCGCCCACCGACAGGGCGCGGCACCGGCGGGGAACGCGTTCGGTATGACGATCTTTAACGTACGCTAACAAATATAAAAAACATCCGACTGCCGGCCGCCGGTGTATTCGGAGGGTCCCTCCGCGTGCAACAGTATATTTCTGATGGATCTAATTGACCCACCGCACACTAATACTAATAAACTATACAAACGAGACAAGACTAGAATTGCTCTACAATATAACGCAGCTACCGACAACGGTGACGCGTGCAACGCACCGGCACGACCTCGGTGAACAATAGGATATACTTATTAATTAATTTTAAATAATTATTTCTAACGATCAGCTTTTAAGCACATTTTTAACATTTATTTAATATACTATAATACTATGACCCCGCTTTGAACGCATTTCAAAATTTGCTCTCGTCGATATTAATACGAACGATTACAGTTGCAACAGTTCCAACAGCGTCGGGGCGGCCGGTGGGGACACCGGCGCTACGGACACCGTACAGGGAGGCGAGGCAGGGGACGAGGCGACTACTGCAATGGGAGTGATCGACCATTTGATAAGATGCGCCGTGCACGAAACCACGATCGAGATATGGGCATTGATACCATTCGGGCATCGAAGAAGCAAGTGCGTAACGATGGCACTCGACAATGAGGTAGTACATACAATGAAAAAGGCTGACAAAACGAATCGTATCAATATCGTTCATGGTAATACGTAACTATACGTAGTGTCTAATAGCTGTTTTTCTGTTATTGATTTCTGTTTTTGGTAAATGTCGAAACAAAATATTCGTCGGCGTCGGACGTGAGTAGTGTTCGTTCGGAGCGTGTTTTTTCTGAAGCTGGGAACGTCTACCGGAAGGTAGGAAATGAAACTGCCGCCTAAAGATGCAGAAACTTGATCTTTTCTTCAATGTTCCACTCCACAATAGCAACGATCACAATATCAATGATAAATGTGAAGAGACGTTTGATACTTACTCTTATCTTAATTTATAAATAACCGAAATCGATTATGCATGCATTATACAACAAACCTACCACGTTATCTAGCCACTTATCCGACCACAACAGTAGTCTTAATTATTCGGTCTTCGGCAGCATATTCGTTGCAACTCTACAGACGACAATAAATCCGTGTTGTTATTGAAATAAATTGCATCTTATGTTACACGGTGATAGGCCGAGAGTAGGAACGAGTAGGAACACGTTGGCATACAGGTTAACACAGGCTGCACTTTCATATGAGTACAGGCAGCACTGTCGTTCGTTGTTGTGGACTACTGTGTGTGCTACGTACAGGGAGGGAAGGTCCCCGCTCGTCGAATGTCAACGGACCCGCATCGACCGTCCGTGCAGCGGGACACGTCCGCGACCGCCGCAGTGATCACTCACCGTCACTTGACGTCAGTTCGATTCCAACGGTGTTAGCTACTAAATTATTACAATGTTCGCCACTAAATCGACTCATTATTACGATGTTGCACAGCGAAAAACCAAGACCTAATCGATGGAACAGATTTTAATAACAGGCTATATTTTCTTCTCGTGTTTCACAACAGAGGCATTCTTTTGAATTTCCATTATTATTCCATTCGCAGTAAGTACAATTCGGTCCTAAAGTAATTTAAACAGTAATGTTGGCACAATTCATGTCAATGTATTAAATGGATACTTTACACTAGAGATACCTCTTCTCTAAATGTAATAAAATTCCTAAACACGTAATGTGCGTGCGCGCGTGTGCGTGCGAGGGGCCGTGGGCGCGCTACCCAAGCGCGGTCCAGTTGTGACCTCGTCGGTGGGACGCGACCAGCTCGAGCACTTCACTCTGAGCCGCCTGCAACATCTTGTACATGCTTTTCGTGAACGGGTCGAAGTCGCTGTACTTCTTTTTCCTTCTGTATATTCCCTCTCGATTGGTTAACGTGCAATTCATATCCTCCTTAAACAAAGTAATCTTACATTTAGTCCCGTGTATTTAACCGACGACGAATGCATCAGGCACCCGTATTCAAAAGTAGAGCGGAGGGAGAGGATTAGGGTTCCTCCCCCACCACAACCGAGGGAGGAAGGATCAAAGATATCCGACTTCCCTCCGGACTGGAAAATAGCCTCGAAGTCTAGGCTAGTCTCCCATGCTGGCCAACGCGCCCACTGACGCGGCCTGTGCAGTACGCGACGTCGGTCGCTTTTATATTAAAAGAACAAGTGATGACAATGTCACAGGTACCTCGGTGGCGGTCAGGTTGAGAAAGTGCAGTACATGAAGCAGCGTGCGGCGCGTGTCGCTCACCAGCCGCTCGTAGAAGACGAGGTGCAGCGCGTGCGGGAAGCGCGCGAGCCACGCGCGGTGCAGCGCGCGCCACGCCGCCAGCCGCGCGCGCACGTAGCTCGACCATTCTGTCGGATACCGTCCCGAGTCCGCCGTTACAAGGGGGACGTGCAAGGGTGGCAAGTTACTCTTACGATGAGCCTTTTCCTTTGATATCAAATTAGTTTGTGTAGTAGATTTAGATACAATAATGCGCCATGCACAGTAAGTGTGGAGAGACAATCCATACAACAAAAATAATCTCAGTTTTCGCATTCCGCGCTCCACAGGTTCTAGTAGCTAAGAAACGAGTTTATCTCCATCAAACATATTTAACACAGAAACCATATAAATCTATATACCGCCAAATTCTATTTCCGAAGCTTTACTCGGAGTATTACGTACAACAGGAAACATGATAATATAATGAATGTGCGCCGTTCGCTCAGACTGCGTTCACCGGGACGACGGACGCCGTCGACCCCACCCCGCCCCGCCCCGCCGCGGCCGTTCACACGCAAGTGTCAGCCAGTTACCTGTGTTGCGGTGCGCGGGGGATTTTTTCCGAAACGCCGACTTGGGCGCGGTGCCTGTGTGACCTTTGTGGAGCCAATTGTAATCCGCCTGGATGGTAACATAGTCACGGTCAATAGTTTTATAACACGATTAGATATTAATAATATAATATTAAATTATTAAGAATCTTATTAATACATTGCTTGAAGCTCAAATTAGCAGTAACGCATGACTCACGCCATTACACGCGCAGTCGCGAGATATATAATGGTAGGACGATCGTGTACGTTCGTGTACGTGTTGGTGTACGTACCACGCGTACGCTGCGCGATGATTGTTTGTATGATATAAATAAATTAACATAATTACCGTTAGGACAAAGTGCAGAGGGAACTTAAAAGTGTTTGGTGAGGTTAAGTGAACTTAGGACAACTGAAACAACACAAGCCAAATTAATATTTAAAAAGTAAATGTATGTATATAAAACGTTATGTTGGAAATGGAGAAATGATTACATAAATCCTGAATTGGAAAAAAAATTCGACGCTTCATTTAATAATTAAATCGTCGCACTTGTAGTACCTGGGTTATCTACGACACTCACATCTATACTTCACACACCATCGGCCGGAGCGCGCCGCGGGCCTCCGTGACCCTCGCATGGCATACGCGGCCGCACACGCACGAGACGCGCGCGCGGTTCGACTTACTATTGTATATAAATTAAAACTAATCGGTACCACTGGGCGCTACTTCGTCGGCTCTCGGTGGTGTGGTCATATGACGCTATATACCAAAGTTAATTGTTAAAAATATGGTAAGATAATCTGAAGTTACATATAAGTACCTGAAGTTAAATAGTTTTTAATGAATAAGATATTGCCCGGTTACAAGTTGTATTGAACTTAATTATGACAAAATATCATGTACTTTGTCATTCAGAAAAGGATTTGCGTCGTAAACATTTCCTCGTGACGATACTTTTACGGTTTCAAATCTCGTATAAAAATTAAAGAATCGTTTGAGAGATTCCAAATGGCATTTATGGATAAAAGTACTTCTGAGATAACCGTGTACCACTATTATATTATTATTAAAAACTTTAAGTGCAATGAAACTTCCAAAGATGAAAAAGAAGGGCTTGACCTTCGACGGCTGTTACGGAAGGAAGCATGCCAGCAGTAGAATAGGCAGACGGCATCGAGAACGGTTCCCGGAATGGACACGACCATTTGACATTGAACTGTTCACTCGGGCGGTGACGAGAGTGGTTCGGCGTCGAGTGCCGATCTTGTCGATGGTAGACCTAGATCTGAGTGGTGTTGTTCCATGGCTGTTAAATTTGGTGCTGGTCTCAACGTGTTGTATAAGTTGCATTAATATGATTCAGAATCGCAGCGGCAGGTGTCCTAACACTATGGTGAAGTAACCCCTATCAAGTCAACGACGTCGAGAACCATAGGGAGGATGTTCCAGGTTACTATCTCATAGCATTTATGAAATCGAACAGTTAAACTTTATGTCACCGTTAATGGACTTGATTTAATATCATGTCACATCTTTATATCCACAAAGTAAAATAAAAAACAGTCCAATGTATATACATTATTGTTTTTATAGCACTAAAGCTTAATAGCTACTAAACAAAAGAATCAAGGAAGTCAAATGATACACAGAAAATAAAGAGGGGTTTTACAACTTTTATCTTCAGAAATTGACATAATATGCAATTTAAATATGTTTTTAAATTACAGATTGAGGAATATTAATCAGTAAAATAATAATATTTTACTTACATCATCACAACTGTTAATTTCTAATGATAAACTTGAATAAAAATGAATAATTAATATGGGTATGGGTTCTATATCTATATGTGAGACAGGTTTCCTGTAGTGAAGCATGAGAGACCCAAACTAATAATATACTAGTAAATATATACAGATGATTGGCATTTTTCTCTGGTTTACCAAGGATTATGTATAGTAAATTAATTCTGAAAAGCGGGCTACAGTTTTAATAATTACTGTGATTTCAATAACTTTATTACTGGTGATATTAGGCTTATATTTCAACATACATTAAGATATTTAAACAATATATTTGAAAACAAATATTAGAAGCTACTTGAAAAGACCACAATTGGTTTCAATAAAGCTTAAAGTAGGCATAATTAAATTGCAATGAATTATACATACCAATATTGCATCCCTAGGGTTCCTGATCAGCAACACAGCAGCTTTAAATCGATCCGGCTCCAATGGAGGATTCTCATGTGTCTTCACAACGAGCACGGAGCCATCTGTGACATTCTCCGCAGGGAACCCGTGCATTCTGAGACCATAGTCCATGTAAATTGAACCTGTTACGATACCTGCAATATATATTTCCTTATATAAATTTTTTAATGACGAAATTAACGAGTTACTCTAATATAAGTATATAAATATGGGAATGGAATATTATAACCATAGGCATTTATATAATTCCTATATAATTCCATGTACTCCTGCAAATTTACAATCTTATTCTAAATAATAATAATCTGTGATGTCACATGGTAATCCCTATCGCCATACAAACGAGCCTGATATCAAAAGAAATGCAAAAGCCTGAGCTAATAATAGTACTGTATCCAACATACCC
Source organism: Megathymus violae (assembly GCA_003671415.1). NCBI lineage: Eukaryota > Metazoa > Arthropoda > Insecta > Lepidoptera > Hesperiidae > Megathymus > Megathymus violae. The sequence goes on along the minus strand of PDGT01000060.1, from coordinate 468,454 downwards.
GATTATTATAATTACCAGTGAGCTGCTGCAACAAATACCGCAGCCAGGTGTTGCCGCTGCCGGGGAAGGACACGAGCGCGACGGCGCCGCGCCCGGCTGGCGAACGCCAGTGCAGCTCCTTACACCAGTGGATACGGGGCGCTTGGTGAACGTACTTATGCACATACCTATTTGGGTAAAATGGAGACCCGATACGGGACAGGGGACTGAGGATTACAAGAATCACCCCAAAATATGCACAAACTGATAAAGCCGTTAAAAATATTATTAGTTTTCGCGACATGTTAGCATTTTAACTTTTTTTAATATTTGTCTTTTATATTAAACGAAATATATTGTATCCATTGAACACAAGTATTATAAAGTCCGAATGGCTTTCACGGAAACCAAGCATTAAAAACATTGCAAAATTTTAAACAATGCCAAATAATACGGACAGGAAACAGGTAGAACTACAGATAGATATTTATTTATGATACACAGATAATATTTATGTACTAAGATAAAACCATAAAGTTAATAGTTATAGTTAATAGAGGAACACAGTGTGCGAATGAGATTTCGAGCTTTACGGAAAATCCTACTTGCGAACAAGAGATGTAAGAAAATTTACCGTAGGACTGTTTTCAAACTATTTACTCTCCATTACTCTCCTGTCAAAAAATTGCTTTTTGTTATTTTATTAGTTTCACTTCAATCTTTCTATATTTTATCAAACTAAAAATAGTAAACCTAATGGTGTCGTGTTCACTGTTAAATTGTAGGGTTACTTATAAAAATAACCCAAACAAAGAGGCAATACACAGGTAAGTACTGATAGTGCAATACTACTTTCACGATGCTTATTTTCATAGAAGTTGATCTTTAAGTTATATAAATTAAGATTAATAACATCCAGTAAATAATCAATTTTATGAATAATAACTTATTTTTCATAATTATGTATAAGATAAAAAAGTATTGTGTACATGAAAATGATACCGTATCGTGTAGGACTTGCACAAAATCTATTGATAATTTTTAAATAGGTATAAATAAATCTTCTTTGTTTTACCAAGATTTGTTCATATTTAGTTCCTATTATTTACCTTTTTAGTTTCGGTTACAGCTTGTAAACACATTGGACAGAAAGTAGATAGATTGATATATAGGTGCATCTTTGGCTTTTGAATAGTAATAGCTCGTTAAATTGATAAAATTTTGCGAATTTTATATTTGTTATTATTATTATATGACAATAAACGGCGAATGTGATTTTATATTTATTGGCAAATTTTACTTCTTCAAGATTTCCTGTAAATGCAGTTCAAAAAGAAAAATGGATTCGAATGTTAAACCAGATAGGTAGGTTTCTTCACAAAGTTTACAGTAGATATTTTAAGGGCAACTATTTTGTTCTACGAAATCACTGACATGTTAATTTGTTGGTTATTTCCTTTCTGAGGGCAATAACTTATATCAATTTACATAAAAGAATTAATTAAAACCAGTAAGCATTATTATTATTGTTTCCTTTAGTACCGTTTAATCAAGTTTTGTTTTGTCCTCTCAAATAAGGTTAAGTTTAGAAGAAGCGAAGTAAAGAGAAGTTACTAGGATTAGCATGGTGTTATTAATTTAACATATAATAAGAATTAAGAGAACGAATTAAATATAGCAAAAAAAAAACTGTGATGGAATAGTTTACATTCATGTCGATAATGCTTGGACGTGACTTTGACATCACTAAAAGTCACGCACATCAGTGTATTTTTCACACACATGCACATTTATGTTTTGGTGACGCGATTTTGAGCTGAGTGTTCCTCTAATAGATAAAACTGAACTGGCTGGAGACCACAGACTTCTATATGGCTATGTGTTTACTGAAATTCACCGTACCAATTCAGTCACTACAAACGAATAAGAATTATAGTTAAGCTTGATCTCCGTTCCACTTTCGTATCCGTCCTTCGATTTTACGAATCCTATTTTGTTTTTTTAATATTAATAATATTTTTACTTTAATTTATTTTCAAAATATTTAAAATAAAAAATACAGTCTTTGATAAATAACGAAAAAAAAACTTAAGTATTCAAATTATTTATTTAGTAAACTATGCCCGAATTACTGAGTAGGCGCAAGAAATTTAGTTGAATGACTTGGTCTGCTAAATGGCGACTGTCCTGCGGCAGTGCGTAGGAATGAGCGATATTTATTGATATTGGTGAATTATTGGTATTAAAGTAAAATATACAGATTTTATTCATTACTTGTAAATATCGATATTTTTAACAATATATCGTAATTATTTTATTTACTTAGTGTTTTAAATGATAGGGCTGTATTTTACAAATAACTAAGTTCACAAAATATTAATTACATTATATATACTACGTTAATATATCAAATTATTTATGCTAATAAATGAATATCTTCTTATAGGATGAAATAATGTCAGTTACAATCTTATTCAGTACTGCTATTTTAGTTTATTTTATGCTCTATTAAACACATTTTGTTGTTGTTTATCATATTTCTTATTTACAAAATCAAAGTATTTAATATATATTTTATATTCAAATAAAATACTATACTTTTATTTTTACGATAAATACTTTTACGATAAAGCATATAAGTTTCAGTTAATTACAGTCTTTAATAATACTTAAGCGTACCTTTAACATGATACAAACCTTCAATATTATAAAATATCAATAATATGTGGACGATAATATCGAATTAAATATCGACATTTTAACATTTTGCCATCCCTATAGTGCGGAGAAACATGAGAGAAAGTCCAGACAAGGCGATTGATGACATTTGAGACCATAGACGATACATTATAAAAATGTTTGACATGGATACATTAGCAAGAGGTTGAGTCTGTGTACATTGGTCATTCTACCTGTCGTTTAGTTGGTTTTTAACTTTTTATTTAACAAATATAGACGGTACATATAAACATCAAATAAATTTTACACGACGACACAGCAATTGGGTAGAAATAGTGCTGTATTATAAGGATTTACACATTCTAATACAAGGATAATACGGTACGTCTCTTAAATTTAAATGTGGGGCAGAAGTCACAAAATATAATGTCTTGTAACTATAATAGTCTGTCTGTGTTTACTACCACTCTTTAGGCTATAGAGTGTGGATAGATGAAATTTTTTTAAAGTTAATAAAGGTAATTATTAATGGACGATAAATGATATGAAAAAAAATTCATTTGAACTGGATTTGGCGTAACAAAAATTCATCATGGCTAATCAAAAAGATGAACCAATCATGATCGCCTATCAGCGCTACTTGAGTAAAGACTACGCTGGTGCACTCAAATATTTGAACGAAATTGAACTCCTGACGGGTAATATTCCATCAACCAAACGGGTACAGCACAACAAGGCTATTGTAGAATTTACTGCAAGTGATTACAAACAGGTGGATAAATTTAAGAAATCCATCACGCTGCTTGCAGGAGTAGTTTTCCCTGATATTGAGGTCAAGGACTGTAGTCCATTTGTTTTATACAATTATGCGGTCTTACTTTACCACTTAAGGTATTACTATCAATCTACAATGTTATTGGAGAAATTATTGGCTGTTGGAAACATAAAGGATACAAAATTACAATGCCGGGCAGTATTGCTACTTTTAGAGTCCACTTTGTGTCGGCGTACCTACGACAAAACCTTACAAATTGCAAATAACTATGCAGAAATATTGAGATCCAATAATGAAGTTAGTGATTTGTTTGAGCGTTTGGTTTCCAGAGCGCAACTGTTCTTAGGACAAAAAATAAAGTTACAACTCGATTCAATAGAAAATGTATTCATTGTTGCTCACCAGCAGTACTTAAATGGAGAAATAAGAGAAGCCACAAACACATTGGGAATGTACAAAAACATGAAATATAGTTATGATTTAAAAAGCCAGGGTGAAGATATCTGGGCTGCCATAAACAACAACTTGGGGGTTATTTACTTATCATTAAAAAAACCATATTTAGCATCCAAATACTTTCAACATGCAATCAAAGAACATTTTAAAGCAATGGAGGCCGAGGAGAGTCAGAGACTGATAGTGTGCAAAGATAGACCTCTCTATGTTTTCAATTTAGGAATTGCTCTTCTGGCTGCTAACAATATAGATGGAGCTTTTGAATGCCTTGTTGAGGCTGCTCGACACTACCCCAACAATGCACGTATATGGCTGAGACTGGCAGAGTGCTGTGTCAAAAAGTGTTGTAGTGAAGAATCTCAACAACTAACCGTGAAGAAGTTAGGCAGCGGACCACACACTAGAGTGTTGCTAGCAAAAGAACCTAAGGAAAAATATTCTACCTCTGGAGAATCATTTGCGATACCTTCCATGTCTCTAGAGTTTGCAGCGCTCTGCTTGAAAAATGCATTAACCTTGCTTCCTGATCAAGACGGTCCATCTGACACCACGACAGCCTTCATTCAGGCGCCCCCGGGACCTCCGATGAACTGGAAACAACGCTGTGAATTAAAGAATTCCATACTTGTTCTTCAAAGTTACATTCTTTTACAGTTGCAGGACCCACTGTCAGCTCTTGTCAGTGCAAATGACCTGTTGATTCAAAATGATCTATCTAACAGTCACAAGGCATGGGCGCATATGTATGCATCTGAAGCTTTGGTATGTCTAGATAAAACTTCAGAAGCAATGGACCATTTAAATCCAACAATAATACATGAACTTATTTCTACACTACCGTACAACATGCGTGACGTTGCCGGTGTATCTGTGTGGTCTAAAGCTGCCGTTTGTCATATTCTAAGAGGTGACTTAATAACTGCTAAAAAAATATTATTACAAATCAATTCACCACGGATTTTACCTCTCCAAATGTATTTAGAAATATGCACTGGTAATATTGACAATTGTCATTCTATATTAAGAAAACTTCGTTTAAATATTTCTACACAGTAAAGTTTTCATATTTTGTATGTGAAATAGTAACTGGTTTTATTAAATAATAAATATAGTACTGAATGAATGTGTTAGAAGTATAAATCTTTTGTTGTTTAATGTGTGAAATATTTGTTTCAATTAAGTTACTACAATACATATGTGGCATATTATTTCTGCTAACATGTTATTGAGATTTTGAGCTGTTAACTATAGAAGTACATTAAATTTGTTAGTTGTTATTATTACTTGTTTAAACCATCAGCATATCTTTTAAAACAACACATGGAGTTAACAAAGTTTTTAAATCTGCACAAAACTGGTTTCGACACTATTATTGTCAGGTGTCCTTGTCATTAATATATTCATCAATACCATAATATCTTTCACCAATAAACTGTGCTTTATTGTGTCACTTAAAAGTTCCAATAGACAAGTCACTTATCAACTTTGGAACCTTATTGTAAAAACTAACTCCAAGCAACATTGAACCCTTCAAAGGCGATATGAAGACTTAACCAAATTAAGATTTCTTGTTTTATGATTGTGTGTATCATTTTTCTGCTTGTACATATTTAAATTTGTTGTAATAATACTAAATTGCTTTATATATATATTGACTGGCAATGGTGGGTACACCTATTTCTTTAAATTTTTTCCTTAACAGGAAATCGAACAGGAAGGTAATAAATCAATATTGTAATTGAAAACTGAAATACAATATTTTAATTACAATACATTTTTTTTTACATGTGCAACATTAATTCCCAGACAAAATCACAATATGAATTTTAAATTAGGAAAGCCAATTGATTGTTTTCTATTAACAAGCTGTGGTTTAAATAATTGCAAGTTGCATATACAATATACATAGTAACTTTTAATTCGGAATAAGATCTTCAAAAATCAAAGATCTGGAAATAACTGGCATCTTACTTTTTTAGTCGACCTTTCAGCTGGTCTAGTACACAAAAGTTTGCCAAAAAGTGTTATTTTGATATTTTTCAAATGTATTTCAAAAACACATTCTTTTTTAGGAATAGTAGTAATCGCATCAGTTTTCGATACAATTTTAAAAGTATTCCGTGTATCCATTATGCATATACCCGTTTTATCTACATAACTTGGACATTTAGACCTCACTACCTTTAGTAAGCTGCCATGAAAATCCGCTCTATAGACAGTTTGTGTTAATTGCTCCCAGCCTTTGCTAGATATTTCGGGGACAGTGTTGACCATGTCGAGGAGATTATTCATGTATTCTAACCACAATAAGTTGAGTGGTATCATATCTTTGTATTTTACACTTTTTCTTAATATGTTATAAAAACCCAAGTCTTTTTTCTCGGCTCTGGTGAGGGTCCGTGTTTTATTTTTATTTATTTTTCGTTTTTGATCCTTACTTCTCCTCTTTGCAAGAATAAAATCTTTACTTAGTTCTGACTCTATGTTGGCTAAATCTGACTTAGGAACATTGCTCTTTAAAAATTCGAGTATTGTTTTCGAGCCTTCTTCAGGTGCTTGAAAAGACATTTTAAAAGAAAAATACTTTTGGGTGCATTTATAAATATGAATAGAATATTCGTTCACTGATTTAAAATTCAAGAATAACAAAACAAATCAATTATGACTTTGACAGTTCCATTTTTTTGCCACAGGCTGATTATAAGATTAAAGTTAATTAGTATAACTAGTATACATAATATTTATGTACTCTGTGCTACGAATATACGCTGAGTTAACTCAAGCAGTGCCTTACACGTTACTGTGTGCGCATCAAACTTGAGTTTGAATTTCTAATAGTTTATATTCTGTCTAAACAGAACACATGTTGGAGTGCGTGTGCAAAAATTATAGGATTAAATTTCTCCATACCGGTTCTACTAACGAATTATTCCACACATGGTGAATATCCATTCTTTTATTGTGAATTGCTTCGCTGAATATTTATACCGGATTTAACGCGAGGAAATAATAAAATTCCACCACTGCAGAGAAGATCAGTACCGCGTCTCGTACTCTTGTCTTTTAGTTTATTTAAGAAAAAAAAATCTTCAAAACAGTTATTTATCATAAGCTTGTCTCTATCATGTTTATTAGTATTGTAAGGCATATTCTCTATTATTATTATAAATGAAGTCAAGTGCTTTTTGAAGATAATTATATGTAGCTTATACAGTTTTTCGTGTTATCTGTATTTTATCTGTTGTCATAATTATATATGGTTTACCTCTAAAAAAAAAGCATGACGCTTCGGGATTACGGTTTAAAAAATAAGGAATAGTATTAGACTTTTTGTAAAGTGGTTTTGATTGGGGCGGCCTAGAATACTCCCCCCAATCTCATGCTGGCAGAACAGGGTGTCGTTAGAGGCGACAGAAACCAGTCTGCTTAGTGGTAGGTCTTCTCGTAAGGCTTATATAATTAATATTATTATTAAGACCAAACAATGACCACTTACAATCTGGTGACACGTCTGCTCATTTGTGGGCTATTACTATAAAAAAGAAAAATTATTTTGGTAATTGATGGTGAATACATCAATTTTTCTTAATTAGAATTGGGGTTAAATCATTCATACCATGATTGTATTTAGTTTTTGGTTATTCTTATCCTACGAATTTAAACTAATGTCATCGCGGAATTTATACATTTTATTATGTAACAGGTACTCGCGATACGGTTTCTCCTCGTTACCGCAGTTTCGCTGTGACCACGATCCATGCAACTGGGTCGAAATATTAGCAATAAATAAAACGTATCGTGAGTACCCATTACATAATAAAATATTCTACGAGCATCTTTAAATATGTAATTTCTTCTTATGCTACGTAGACCTTGTAGTCATTATTTCTGACGTCTCCCTTTTCCTGCCATGATTCAATTACCAATTCTCGATGATATCATGCTTTACTTATGTGTAGCTCTTTGTCTAACCGCTCGCTGTCGTGTGTGATACTGTAGTATATTGATTAGGGGCCGACCTATGCTCTGCTATGCTATATTAACGACTGCAGTTTGCTGTCTAACGACAAGAACCGTGCCCAAGGGTTCGACGACTCCACTTGGCCACTAGTAGGAGTCCCAAGGTGCACTAACGAGCCATCCTGTCGTGCACGGTTCATTCTACAATCTTTGGTATACACTTATAGTGCCATAAAGAAAGTAGTATTTATATGATAATTTATTTACGTTTTGTATTAGGTATCGAGCTCCAGCGCATGGGTTTTTAAAAATAAATAAAAACGAAGACGACTAGTTAAGTCCGAGTTTAAGAGAGAACCACGAGAGAACTGATTTGATTCATATTTTAAAATGATAGAATACATATTTTTATCTAAAAAACCTTATACCATTATAAATTGTGTTTCAAATATTGTTTAAATATCAACACGTATCAAAAGCCGGCAAACGAGCTAATCTGCCAACGAATATAATGTATGTCGCAGATGGACAGCTTTGCTAGCGTCGTGGTTAGAAATCTTCGCGGGCGGATAATTTATTGTTAATTGGCGCGGACCAAAGATTTTTTTTAATGTTAATAGCCGACAAATGAGCAGACGAGCCATCTGATGGTAAGTGGTCACTGTCGCCCATAGTCATCAGCAAGACCAAAGGTATCACTGATGCGTTGTCGGCCAGGAAATTAGAAGAAAGTTAGAAAGAAGGTACTGGCTCTCAAGCTCCCAACCGGAACACGACGAGTCGTTCGGCGGCTGACTCACCAGGATGGTGGTAGCTAACCAGGCAGGCTTCACGGAAAGATAATAATACCACTAATAATAGTAATAACTTAATAATAATACTGATAATATAATCCTCACGCGAAGCCCTACCACCAAGCAGCCTGGCTTCTGTCGCCTCTTACGATACCCTGTTCTGCCAGCATGGGATTGGGGGTAGCCACCCCAATACGGCTGCATATTAGAAGAGAAAGAGATATGATAACAAAGTAACAAAAAACCACAATATAAATTTAATACGAAAATATTATCGATAACTTTTAAAAGATCTTTCGGGATACCTCATCACTAGGCCAAAGGGCATGTTAAAAAGTATGCAGCGGCTTTACTAATCGACACACAAATTATTTGACACATGAATATTTAATATATTCATTCCTTTCTATAATCACTAAGTTTCAAATTTAATAATTGTTAATAAGCAATGTATTATGTACAGAAATACACCGATAGGATGCTACGGAAACAATGATAACGTAATAAAAGGGCCAAATATTCATTTATTTGTAGTTTTTAGGAGAAATACAATAAAATTCTTGGACTTAAATGTCGTAAGTGATTACGTTATTATGTAAGTTCGTTGTTTAGTTTCTAGTGTGCTGATCATCGGAACGGCTTAACAGATTTTAATGGGATTTTCATTAAAAGATAGAGGTGTTTATCGGGTGATCTTGCTGATCTTCGGGTACTGGTCTGATATTGTTCAGCCGATTTCGACGGGATCTTCACCAATTTGATATCATAATATGTAGAAAAACTAATTGTCTTATATGACGTTGGTCAGTATCCATATTGAGTCCATTTAACATAGCATTTAACATTCTATATAATTATATCCAGTATTTTCTGCAGATATATAAAAAACTGCAGGTGGGCTGGGTCTGGCTGGCTGATGTGGAATGTCCATGGGATCCGTCAAACTATTAAAGATATTGAAATGTTGCCCTGGCAAAATACATTCAATGTGATATGAGAAATGGAAAAACACAAAGTTTATACTAGTGTTACATTATATTGACGAGTACCTCGAGCAAAAAAGCGCGTACACAGGCATTGCGTTAAGAACTAGATTTCCAAAGTGAAGCGTGGCCGGGATGCTACGGTAAATAAAAATGAAAGTAACAAATTACAGGAATTATTGTAAGGTAATTATTGTAACATTACTAGTAAATAAACTTAAACAATTCAGAAAATGTTCAATGTTGAATCAACAAACATAATATTGACAATAGATATTTGATTGTATTTAAATATTAAATGTTATATTTAATACAAAGAAATGCAAATTTAATAAAGAAAACAAATTAGAATAATCCATTTTTACTCGGACGATCTCCCTGACACAAACAAACTTTACCGAGAATCGCACAACGTGCGTGACGTTATTAAACGCGTGAACTCGTTTAAATCTCGACGAGTCGTCGGACGGGTCTCAGCCGTCTCAGTCAACGGCGTCACCCTCCTCGGTGATGTTTGCGTACGCGGTATCGAAACTACAATCTACACTTCGCCGTCACCGGCCGTCTCAGTTTTGTTCTGGCCGCCGCCGTCGCGTGTACAAGTTGTGTGAAGTGTAATTCCTCACATAATGCACCGATTAACAGCAGTTGCGGTGCTTCTAGCACTCTGCGGAGGCGCTCTTTCCCATACCTACCATCTGGGTGCGTGCCCAGTCGTCGAACCCATGCCAGGGTTTGACATGAACCAGGTAACTATATGATATCGGTTTAGTTTCTTCTGCTTATGGTTTATTTAATTCGTAACTGACGGATGTCTTCAATTCAGATCAATTGACTAATCTATTAAGAGAACTCTGGTTCTATTAACCTTGTTTATTTGCTGTTTTAACAACAGTTATTTTTACATGTCCCATGTGTCATCCTCCTACTGTATATACGACACACGAGTTACTTACAAGATCGTTTCTTCGAAGATCGATCATTTAATGAAACCTCACATTGATAAACATAGTGCGTATATTGATAAACCTTTAGCGTACTTCTCATTTTGAATATCTGAAGTAGAATGGGATTTACTTTTGAATTACTAGAATAGGTACAGTGACAGAAAAGCGGAGAAGCTGAGCTCGAACAAAAGAAAATAATGTAACATAATCGTTTGTAATGATCTAAGTCTTACGGTTGACTAAATCCTCATTTGAAATTCTAGAACATAGGACACCTAAATTAAAAGGGACTTTTATGTTAATATAAGTTGGTTTCATTCATCACCTACCCGGCGGAGGTAACGGATGGGAGAAGCACCACATTAAGGCTTCGTTTCGAACGCGGACCCGAACTAAGCAGAAAATTTGAAATTACTTTTTTTGGCAGATACATGGGACTATGTTCACTCCGTATATTTTCTAAAACGTAAACAATGGCACGGTCGTTGATATCGATTTCAAAACTAAATATTTAGCACCCCGATGGTAATGTTATAACGGTCGAACGGTGAATTATCTGCATAAAGATAAGCTCGACCTCCGCGCGACGCCCCGTCGTTTGTCATCCGCCGGGCCGCGGATCGATAACACGATGATTCACGCTCCGCGTCAACAGATCAACGTTGGCGTTACTCAGCCTGCCACAGATGCGGTAGTCACCGAACACTCGGTCAACACCATCGCTGGCCCCAGTACAATGACTCTGTTTGTGGTTCGAAGTCCTATCTTCTACATTAATCGCCAGCGCACTCGCAGTGCACAGAATGTTGTTGTGAGTACCTACAATGAAGGAAGATCAGCGTTTATGTAAACACTTCCAGTGATCGGTTGGAGTTAATTGTAACGAGTGCGTAATGATTATTTAAGTTATCAAGTTTAATGGCGGTGTTGTTGTTTAAATGTTTGTTGAAAACTGAACACAAATGAAATGTTACAATAGTTACGCATTGCAATATAATTGTCATTCCACGAATTCGTACGATCCTACATGAATGAACATTTGAGACGGAAACAATTTACAGTGATCAACTTTAGGATTAGACAATAATGGCATTGAGACAAAAAGTTGTCAGCAAATCAAAAAAAAAAACATTAAATGTAAATAAATAAAATACGTCAGATAACACTATTAGGTTCGCAAATAGGAACTAAAAAAATACATACGCAGGAACGATGTTCTATCCTCCGCCTTTTATGTAGTCGTTTAAGAAGTAATAAGATTTAAATAAGTATAACAGAACATTTGGGGTGCAAGGCGCTCCAACCATCCTTCAGGCTGAGGCGACCTCACTAGGTCGTAGTGAACTCTGCTTAATAATGGACGGTAATAACGATCAATAAGTTTGTCGAGTATTTTCATTGTCTTTTCTCACTTGTTGGTCCTTCAAGCCAAACAAATATGATAAGTTATTTTGTTTTGAGAAACAATGATTATGATTTAATTGTAAAATATATAGTTGGACGGTTGTAAGTTGTTTAGTTTTAACTTCATGCGATTTCTCAAAATATGGCAGAATAACATCGAAATATTATTTGTTGCAGCATCATCTAAAATTCAATGTCTTCCATATTCAACGGTAACTTAATGATCCGTTTAAATATTTTATAATAATGATGAATGGTAATCAGTCATTGCCATTCATAACTATTTGCTACGAAGCCGGGACGATTCTGAGGAAGGAAGTTAAGGCGGGAATGTGACTGTATAACATTGACCTGACATTCGCAACCTTGTAACCTCTTCAACAATAAATTAGTATCTCTTGAATGTGGAATAGATATATTTTAGATTTCCCATCTAAGTAGACATGCCACGAAAATAAAAACCAACAACAACTTATATTTTTTTAATCTAAAACAATATATCTAATAGTTATTAAAAACGTTCTCTAGGAAATGAGCATCCTATTTAGGTTAGAAAGTATTTTGTATCAATGGATAATGAGTTGAGCCTTAAGGGAAATATGGACAAAATGGCATACACATACTTAAAGATAATCTGAGACATTCTATCGTATTTCATTGTATGTCTTTCAGAGGTAGATTAGAAATAAGTGGGGTAACGGAAGAGCTAGAATGTCTGAAAACTTACTATCGTTTCCTATACCGTAAGTCTGTCACCAGTACCACAAATTCAGACGTAAGGTTAAAAGTAGAACAACAAGCAAAGGAAGTACAATTTCATTTGAAAGAACTAAAAAAAAATCATAAAAAAAAGGTATTTTGTGCATAGCAGGTATGTACATATGTGTCGAAAACACGGATTTTGTACTAAGCTATATTAAACATTTAGTCCCTCGCTATATATTATGTAATATATCAAATAAAACATATAATGAAATAAATGGAAACCATTTGAGATAAATCAAATTATGAAATGATATAAAGTGATGATTTATATATATTTTTTAATAATGGAAATAAATATTACATTATTATAAAAATTTAAATTAAATAAAGTCAGTGTGTTCAATCTAAGTACATATTGTAAAGACACAGCATGAGTTATTAATATACCTATATCTCCACATGCATGGCTGCGACAAAAGTGGCGTGACGGTCCAAGTGTCTACGAATAACAAAACAGTTTTTTCAGTACTTCTCCTTAATGTTGTGATCGCCTCAACCTTTTCTTCGAGTTAAATCATGTGCTACATTGACCACAGCTGCTGGGCGTATGGTACGTGATCCAGAAGACGTCGACGGCATCGCACTGCATCACGTACAACTTCACACGCACTGACGAGCCCGGCAAGTATGAGCTGGAACAGGTGTCTCAGCATTTCATCCTGGGACTGACCCCTCTGGAGCATGATTACAGGTAAACTTTATCACGACCTTCACAAGGATATAGGTAAAATCTTAGTACGGTTCATCTAGAGCGGCCCACTGCGATGCCAATGTTAGCATTTGCTCATTCAACCGTTTAGCATAATGTTGTAATTGGCCTTGTTGCCCGTTGCTTGTTTACAAATTAAACAAAAACGATGCAACACAGAAAATTGTACTAAACCGCATCTCTGCGCCGCTCCAGGTCTCTACAGCAGTGGCGAGAGACCCGCCCGCTAATGATACTGACATAATTTTAACATAGACTTATTTCGTTTATCAAGAATATAGTAAAATAAATCATTAGTCATCTGGATCATAAAGAGTTGACATTAATTATATAAAGTAATAGCAGATAATTCTGTAACTTTTCAAATCAACGTTACTCTCAATTTGCCTAGATATAATAAATGGTGTACAGAGCCTTTTTAGTGAGCTGGTTGAGTGTGATTCTTTTTCTTCCAAAATAAACTCCCCAATTATTAGTATTGATTTAACTAAAGATGACTCAATACAACCTCAAGTATTGTTTAATAGTCATAATAAATTAAAGAAATATATAAAAATTAAAAGGTTTATCAGCAAAACTAAAAAGTTAATTAAACAAAAGAACTGTATTCAAGAACTGGGTAAGTCTAAAAAAGGATATCTGTCTTTAGTTAATAATTTAAAATCATTGAAACATAAATTGGATCAAAGAAGTATGCAGTATGATACAGAAGTCCTGCACTTGCAAAGAAAAATTGAGGTATTAGAACAGTCATTGCAAAATGTGACAAGTCTTTACACCAATACTCAAAAACAAATTGAAGAGCATATATCATCTTTTCATAACCTGTTAGAGGTTTGCAATGACAACATGAATAAGTTTGAGTCATTGTCAAATAAGTACAATCTTACCCAAGACCACCCTACTTTTTGTCCTTCAATGGTGCAGGAGGACAGTATCTTATAACATACAACTCAAATTCCTTCTCTATTAGATGACTCCAAACAGAAAACAATCATGATTTCGGATAAATTGAGGAGAGCTTTTGGAACAATCATGAGATTACATCTTAATAATTCAGTTGTTAACAGGTGCTCACCTTTGATTATTTTATCAGTCAAATAAATCCCAAAGAATTAAATATTAATACTACTGTAATTCTAATGATTGGTGACAGTTTGGACATTAAGAGGTGCCAAATTGTAAGATGTATTGTAAAATTATTAGATATACACAGCAGTACTAAATGTAAATTTGTTATATGTGCTTTTCCATATTGTAATAATCTAAATAACAAAAAAATAAGCACAGATATAAATTAAATCTATTATTATATAATTTGACAAACCATCATAGTGATATTATTCTTTATTATGACATTAATAAATTTATTTCATCTTTTAAATTGACAAAGGATACTATGTATCTGCCACTGAAATATAAAAAAACAGTTAGCTACATTGTTAGCTCATAATTTAAATGATACAGTTACATGTAGTGTAACTAAGTCTATTGACACACTTATACACTGTGGTAGTAATACCACTGATTGTTCTTTGGACGTTTGTACTATTTCAAGTACAAAAAATATTTTAAACTAGACAATAAGACAAAGGAAAAGCTCTTCAATATGAATATTGTACATCAAAATATACAGGGCTTATCCGGCAAAGAATTGGAAATAGAATTATTTATTAGACATTTTAATATTCATGTTTTGTGTGTAACTGAGCATTGGTTAGCACATGCTCAGAGTAATATTAAAATTTGATAATTACACATTGTCCAGTGCGTTCTTTAGAGGGACTGCGATTCGTGGTGGATCACTAATCTTAGCGCACAATAGTATATCTTCTAAGAACAGGAAAGACCTTGTCAGTCTTTCTGTTGAGCGTACTATTGAGCTAGCCTGTGTGGAATTGGAGCGGTTTATTATTGTGTGTATATATCGACCCCTTCTGGTGACTTCAGCCTTTTTGAGGATACGTTGGAAGATGTACTTAAGCGATTGTGTGTGTCAAAAAACAAATTAATTATATGTGGGGACCTTAATTTAGATATTTTATCAGCTACCCGTAAGGCTACTAGGCTACTCGATCTGTTCAGATGCTTTAATCTAAACCCGCTATTCACTGAAACCCACCAGGATATCTGAAACATCAGCTACATGTATAGATAATGTTTTTTGTAACTGTGAAATATTAAATAAGGAAGTTATTAACAACTTGAGGTCTGACCCCTGTGGACAACATATCTCAGTAAGTAGAGACTTTTATAAAAATAAACACAACACACAAAAAATAAACAGTTAGTCAAATATAGGCCTATAACTATATAGGTCTGTGCCAGAATCCGTGGAACCCTGCCCTTGGAACAGAATGAACCAGATGGTCTATATACCGCAATATTTAATACCATAGATTCAGAGTATAATAAAATATTTAAATATAAATATATTACATGTGAGTAAAAAATATAAATTCTGTGATTGGGCAACAGCAGGTATTTTTAAAATCAGAAGTAAGTTGTATGAATTGTATGGTAAAAAACAATTCAATAGGGCACTATCTTTTCTCGAACATGTCAAGACTTATTCTTAAATTTTTAAATCTGTTTGCATTCAAGCTAAAGCAATATATATTAGGGAAAAGTTAAAAATTTTAATAATAAACTTAAAACTACGTGGAATGTTATTAGTAATGAGACCGGAATGAATAAATTACGTGACCTAAAATATAAATTGGTGGTAAATAACATTAAAATCACATCTGATAATGAGGTAGCAACCGTTTTTGAAAATTACTTTCAAAATATACCTGGTACGTTGACTAACTCATTAATTTCATCGCCGCTAGAAGCTTTTAATCTATTAAGAAAATATGTTACTGAATGCAGTATTTTATTTTAATTTAAATATACTACAGCATTAGAAGTAATTAAAACTTTTCGGTCATTAAATGTTAAAAATACTGGTGACCTGTGGGGAATATCAGTTAAAATTATAAATAATGTAATAGATGTCATAGCCCCCCACCTAACACTAATCTTTAATATGTGTGTTGACTCAGGTACTTTTCCGGATCTAATGAAACACAGCAAAGTCATTCCGCTTTTTAAATCCGGTGATAAATCAGATTGTAATAATTACAGACCAATTTCTATCTTACCTACACTTAGTAAAGTTTTAACAAAAAAAATTTACTAAATCAAATGTTTGAACATTTCAATAGAAATGACTTACTTCACCATGGTCAACACGGCTTCACTAAAGGTCGTAGTACAACTGATGCAGGTGCTAGGCTTCTTAAACACATATTCGAGGCCTGGGAGGCATCACGGAATGCTATAGGTGTTTTTTGCGATTTCTCCAAAGCATTTGATTGTGTTGAGCACGAATCGTTACTTCTTAAGCTTTTAGTCACTATGGCGTCGAGTACAATGCTCTCAATTTCATTACGTCCTATTTGAAGGGTCAGGTTCAATGTGTTAGTGTAAATGATACCAAATCATCGGGATTGTCTATTGTAATGGGTGTTCCACAGGGCTCTATTGTAGGTCCGTTCCTTTTTCTGGTTTATATTAACGATTTGCCGTATTTTATTAGCAAACATGCGGACATTGTACTCTTTGCTGATGACACATCTTTAATATTTAAGATTGAAAAAACTAAATTAAATTTTGATTATGTAAACAGTGCTTTGTCCCATGTATCGCATTGGTTTACAATAAACAACGTAGTTCTAAATGCCAATAAAACGAAGTACATAGAGTTTACCAAATGTGCAAAGGTTGGCAAAATCCTTAAATTAAATAACGAAACACTGCCTATGGAACAATCCACAGTTTTTTTAGGTATCACCTTAGATAGTAAGCTTCAGTGAGGCGGCTATATATCTGTTCTCGCAAGTAAACTTAGTAGGTCTGTCTACGCTATTAGGAAGATAAGACTAATTACTGATGTAGAGACAGCTAGACTTGGTGTATTTTGCCTATTTTCATAGTCTTATGTCTTACGGTATCCTAATGTGGGGTAAATCAGCGGACATTGATTCAATATTTATATTACAGAAAAGAGCAATCAGAGATATATACAGATTAAAGTCGCGTGAGTCATTAAAAGAAAAATTTAAAGAAATAGGTGTACTCACCGTAGCCAGGCAGTATATATATATATATATGTATATATATATACATATATATATATATATATATATATGTATAGTAATTTAGTATTTATTAAAAAAAAAAAATACGTATAAGCAGAAAAGTGATACACACAATCATCAAACAAGAAATAGGCATAATTTGGTTACATCTGCATTTCGTCTTCAAAAGGTTCAGCGTTCCTTTATGGGGCTTTTAGTTCGTTTTTAGAATAAGATCCCTAAGTCGTTACGCTAGTTGCCCATTGGAACTTTTAAGCGTTGTATTAAAACACAACTTATAGGCAAAGGATATTATAGTATAGATGAGTACATGAATGACAAGGATGCCTGGAAAAAATTAGTATCGAAACCAGTTCCGCACAGGTTTAAACTTTTGTAATTACCATATGTTGTTTAAAGGATGTGCTGAGGAGTTACTTTCGCCGTTTCTTCTCCTCATTGTTAAAGCACGCTTTCGAAATGGTGGTAGAAGCAAAAAATGACGTTCATAAGTGTATTTACTGCATACTTATATGATTAAATGATTTTGAATTTGAATTTGGTGTACAATTAATGTTAATTGTGCAAGTAAATTTAACAATAATTAATGCTTAGGTTGACAATAATATTTATGAGCTCCCCTGAATCAGCTGTGAGTCAGTCTGTGCAGGGACATGTCGACTACGTTGCAGCAGTCTCGTCACTCTGTACTGTGGATCGACCGCAAGTATCACGACAGGCCACCACATCTACGATCGCGACTTGTTCCAGAATTTCAGTATCTATATTCAGAATATAGCTCTTTAAATACGAGGTGCCTACGAAACGTGATCGTGATTGAAAACTAAATACACTTGGTTCCAAATCAATCAATCGATTATGTTTAAAGATGTTATTTCTCATACAAAACATGGAGTTGTACTCATAATGTGTTTAACCTCTGGAGTAGGCTTAAGGGAAGGCGTGACGTGGTTATTTGATATTACTGAAGTTCATAAAAATAATAATCAATTTAGGTATGAAAAATATAAATAAAATATAGTTTATTGAGAGTAAGTTATTGTTTTCACGTACTTAGATATAGTTTAAGCTTAGTTTTGCAGATATTAAGGCTTGCATTCTTTAATATCATTTACCAGCTTGTTGTAGGTCTGCGCTCCTTCAATAGTGTAGTTGTTTCCGTTTGTGGATATGTGCGACAGTACCTTCTTTCTTAGCTTCTTCTCATTTCCTGACGGACAACGTATCAGTGATACCTTTGGTCTTGCTGATGTCCATGGGCGACGGTGACCACTTACCATCAGGTGGCTCGTCTGCTCGTTTGTCGGCTATTAATATAAAAAAAATGTGGTCCGGATCCCTGGTTACTTTATTTTGTTTTTATTTCATAAATTGTACCAATTTCCTTTATGTTTAACTTTATATACATTATCATCTGCCAGGTACAAGGGCGTACTCACGGTGCCAGACCCGTCGGTGCCAGGACGAATGAAAGTGAACTTCCCTTTAAGTAAGTTAAGGATGAATCTCTATAACTCGTATTTCTTAAAATTTTATCTACGTGTTAACTGTCATGTGATGTTCATACTTAATATTCTCATTACTATTCAACGAAGGGTACTAACCATACTCCTAAAATATAAAGAGAATTCGTGACGTCGGGCTAAAGTTATGCTTGGCTACTCTTACTACTAAAACTCCATTATAGATCTTAATGTTAAACTATTGATGCGTGACTCAAATTGATCCATCTAGTCGAAATGAACCAAGAAAGTCCTTACCGACTCTAGATAGTTTCGTTCGAATCGATTGGCATGTTTTTACTGGACGCAGGTGTGGCTGGCTCGGCGAGTTACACGGTGTTGGCCACGGACTACACCGGCTACGCAGCCGTGTTCACTTGCCAGAAGCTGGCGTTCGCGCACCGCCGCTCGGCCACCGTGCTCTCCCGCTCTAAGGAGCTCGACAAAATGTACATCGACAAGGTACCGTAACTCTATTTCTGGATCCTATTTACTATGCCGATGTCAAGGACGTCATGGATTTATGAAATTAACACATCACGAAAATCTGATACCTTAATACGAGGGACATTGTTGATCCCGGTCCAGGGAGGTTGTCCATTTATTGGAGCCGATAAGTCAAAGGATGCACTTGAGACAGGTCCAAAATTAGTAAGTACCCATATCAGTGATGACATTACATTTATGGTAAGAATGCCTGGAAGTGTCAGTTACGCACAGACTATAAACTATTATGTATTAGTTACACGTTGGTTTAAAACGTACTTTGTAATAGCCATGTGTTGTTTGTTGTTTGAGTTTCTTTCACACAAATCCACCTTTTATTCCCACCCCTTTTTACTTCAGGCGGGTGAATCGCTTTCGTGTCATGTGGGAGCCGTTTTATATCTGTTTTAGTAGTAAAGTGTTCAGGTAAGTGTATCAATGATACGCATATGAAGAAATTATAAAATTCTTAAAAAAGTCTTGACAAAGCACGACTTATAGGTATACATATATAGGTTACACGTTTATAATGAAAAAGTATTGATTATTTTTACTTTAATAACACTTTCCGATTATCACGCCTACATGTCCACATCTGATACAGAGTGTTGGGGCAATATTTGCCAGGGTAACTTAATAGCCAAGGAAAAGGACACTCGAGTAATATGAAGCAATATCACAGGCCAATACTCCACAAATAAGTTCAGCATGTCATACTCTATCTTCACTTACCATTAGGTAGGATCATTGTCTAGCATTAACTAAATTTTGTATAAAAAAATACCGTATTCGGGGTACTTTGAAGATTTTTGCTGGTATTTCAGATGCGCAGTAAGCTGGCGTCCTACGGCGTGGACCCGTACGACCTATCCATCATCTCACAAAGCGACTGTCCGAAGCACCTCAACGGGGAGCCGAACGGCGTCAACATCAACATCCAACCCGACACCTTCTCGTCGCACAACATCGGCGAGGCCGTGCGTAAGACCGGCGGTGTCATCGGTGAGTTCTCACTCCTCACTCGGCTCGCCAGCGGCGTTGCAACCTGGTTATGAGAGGTACCCAGGTGTGCCGTGCCTTCCGACTGCAACTCGATGCCACGAGTATGTTCGTTGATATTTTCGCTGGCAACACACTTCTCTCCGATCGCTACTTCATTTTTTAAGGAATGTATGAGAGAAACGGAGAATCTAATCCAATCTACGGTGGCTTATATAACTATTGTAACTACCGTATCACGCTTGTAATCGAGGTTGTGAAGTTCGCGAACAGCATCGCAGCGTGCCGCCATGCCACTTTGCAGATTACTTTTGAGAGAATAAAGCGAGTTAAAATTCCTATAAGCAATTTAAGAAAATGTTATTCGATTTAAGTGCATGTTATTATTGTACATATCCAGCCGACGGTGTAGAGTACGTGGTGGAAGCGGGTAAGAAGGTATACCACAAGGTGGCGAGCGGCAAGGAGGACCTCACCGAGCAGCCGGCCGGGGACGTTCGCAACCCGAACGCGGACGCCGAGTGGCTGCCCTAGCTTCCGGCCCCGAGTCGACCGCCGCGCCGTTCTCTCATACGGACTGAAGTCTCATACGTACGAGTGGAAACAGACTTACTGCTAATATTTGAATCCAAGTAAATTATATCATTTCAATCGAAAGATTCCGAATTGCAATGTATAGGTATGTGTTCTAGATCAGGACAACGACTTACGTAAATACAAATCCAGGAACAGGACGACCTGACGAGCGACTCGCGATGGTCGCCGGGCAGGGCCGCGTGACGTGGGCAGCCAGTTCTTCAGACTGTCGCTGTGCCTGTGGCCGAATTAACTCTAGTGTTTGGAATAACGTCATAGCACACACTTTTTAAACATATCATTAAAATAATTAAACCTTTAATAGGTAGATCCTAAGTTACATTAAATTTAGATAGGTATTTAAATACTCGTTTGTCATGTGAAGTTTTAGAAATCTTAGAACAACTTTTATTCATACCAAAACTACTGTTGCAAAATTCAGAAAAGATGTTTCCCGATGTTTACAATTTTTATTAAGTACATATTTTATATGTGAAGGTTTCGTGGAAGTGACGTTTAGAATTTTGGTTGTCTTACACTCGTACAGACATATCTGTTGAAATTCCAAACTAAGATCGGTAAACGTTGGTTAATTTTTTCAACTATGGGAAGCAAAAATGTAATATAGGAAAGTGAATAAAATATAATAATGAAATTCGTCTTTTATTGATCGTAAGAGTTAATTAATATCGATATAATCAATATGACCGGCCGCATCTACATCACATCGATGGCCGGCACGCACTACCGGCGGCGCGCGCCGGCAAGTTGACGCCCGGGGGTTTACCGGCTCGGCTCACACGTGCACTAACCGTCACTCCGAGTGATGAACGTGCGATGCCCACTGATAACTATTTCAGTTCTTCGTAACAAACTACAAATTCCATTATGGATTGCTTATTTTCACTTTATTCGTGAGTTTTACGAGAAAATATACGAATAAATATTTAAAATAATATAATTAAACTAATTAAATGGCAAATAATACAGTAGGAAAGAAGAAAACTAAACAAAAAGAGTTACAAAAAAATGTGGGTTACCTATAAATAATTAATTAATTCATGATTAAAGTTACAAAATAAGTTTTATTGACATTCAAATTCCACGGTAGTGATGGAATCGGCTTCTAAACTGATGGTGGTCCGCCGGCCGCCGCACGTGACGGACACGGCCGTGGCGCCGCCCCTGCAACGTGAGTGGTACAACTCGGCTCAGTTCGCCCGCCTTTCATTTTTCAAGTATGTAAGTACTACTACTCAATGTAGCTGAATAAGTTGTAATTTATATATTTTTATTATTATTTCATTTAATTTATTTCATTCTAGTAAATTAGTAGTCAGATGTAGCGCAACGAAATTTGCTTTAAAATTCCTTGGCGGGATTATCGTAGTTGGGACATTTTTTGGACTAAGAACCAAGGCCTTCGTCGTCGTCTTCCACCCATGTCGGTTAACTAGCAAACCGTCCCCGCTCCGTTCCATCAAAACCACGCCTTACATTAAGAAATAGCACCTGCTTTGTTTCAGGACTGGGTGTTTCATGGACGGATTGCAGTGAAACGAACTTTAAGTATTAAGTGATGCTACCTACAATACATTAATGAAAATCATAACTTAATCAGTTAAGCTGTTTCTGATATTAGCGCGCACAAACGCACAGAT
Source organism: Megathymus violae (assembly GCA_003671415.1). Taxonomy (NCBI): domain Eukaryota; kingdom Metazoa; phylum Arthropoda; class Insecta; order Lepidoptera; family Hesperiidae; genus Megathymus; species Megathymus violae. Next base: position 445,634 of record PDGT01000060.1, on the reverse strand, counting down.
AAACAGCCAAGAAATGTAACTACCAACGTTTTGGGCTCCGTTCCGTTAGTGAGGGCCCCTAACGCAGAGAGCTCTCGGTTAAAATGTTATTATACGTATAGATGGACACATTCGTATACTCACTCGTTGCACATGATCAATACCACCGTGTGGAGCGGCGTCAGGAACGCTACGCTCTTCAAAGCTGCCGCGAGGAAGGGTCTGTGGAGTGTCAGCTTGATCCGGAGAGAGTCGCGCGGCACGAACTTGGACACGTGGCCCAGTGCGTAGTACATCGGTTGTTTTATGAACTCCTTATCGGAAACGTTCACTATGATAGGAGAGTCGACGAAGTTCTTCACCCAATTGGGACCTCCTTCGGTGTTCAGACAAATATTCCAGTCGATCCAACCGACCACGTGATGATTTAAGTCCTGGAATCGACCAGTTTACACAAGGATGTTTTCTCTCTTAAACTTAACCAGTTTCGTGCACATCTGTCTAAAAAAATCCCACATTAATTATGTCCGTTGTCTTTTAAATTAGTTTTATAATTAACCTCATATTGATGTAAAGGCAGGTATTTATGTTACATGTTATAATAGCACGCTGTGTTTACCTGTAACTAATTGTGCATTTAGCTCATAATACTTTGTTGCAATGTAACTATTTTAATTTTTTTTAAATGTGACAGTCGTTGGTAGACCAAATAAATAAATAAAATAAATGTGGCACGGACTAATAATACTTAATATAACCAGAAGAGCCGTACACACAGCGCCGGTAGGCCGGCGCCGGGCACAGCGCCTGCTGCAGACGCCGAGAGCATATTGTGTCGGTTTGGGCGATATTGGCGATACACGTTATGTGATTTGTGCTCATATGGTACCTCAGTACCATAAGATATAATATCATTTGCACGTAATCAACCTTCATTTATTTTTTATCGATTTGTATTTATTAATAAAGTGTATTCTTACTTCTATAATGTTGGTGATGTAGTTAACTGCTCTCCGCCAGGAGCCTAGTTCCACGGCCTCCTGCCACGAGTATGAACCTGTGTCCGAAAGCAATATCGATGAATGCGTGGAATATAATTCAAACCGTAAGAAATTGTCGTGTACGACATATCCAGCTGTTATATCTATACAAGACTGAGAACGCTCCATGTTTGTCCTCAGGCGTATACAGATGGTACATCTAAAATGCAACCAACTCTAAATACGAGTCTTGTTTGTTTGTTATAGTTGTCCTTTCGCCAGGTGGTTGCAAAGCTGTAACGCTTCTTCCACAGTTGGTTTAAAACATAACGCTAAACACCTAAGCAGTATAAATTCATTTATCATGAGAGATATGCTTCATACAGGGACGAAGGAAACCATGTCGATCGTAGGCGATCGACAATACTATACGATAACGCTATCCGTGGACGGACCTAGGACGGATGAAATTATGAGTCAATATAACGAATGCCAATCTCGATGTCCGATGTCTCTAAACCGTCAACAATCCTTCGACAACGATTAAATGCAATCTGAGAACACCGGCCGAGCAACGACTGGTGAAGCTGTCGCACGGCACGAAAGTACTTATAAATTGTGAAGACCCCGCGATGGCCTCGTCCCACAAGCTGCCGGTTACAGGTACCTTCGCAAGCCTCAGTAGCCAGAATGACTTTGTCGGGATGTTTCTTGACGCTCGCGGACAGTACCGCGGCTGGTGTGATCCAATCGGCGTACCAGTGCACCGCGACTCCGGCCAGGTATTCAAGCGCCTTAGGGTGTTCGTGAACTAGCTGATCATACAAAATAACATTGCCATTGGTATATATTACTGTCAGCCTGTGTTCTTCCAGCCTTCTTTGTTGGGGCATGACTACATATACTAAAATGCGTTACTATGTCCTACACGGAAGACATCCTTCGGTTCGCCCTCGTATCGCTAAAGTAACATACGATGACGGGGCGCTGTGTTGTCGTCGTATTTCAACAATAGTGCTGACGAGTCCCACGTAAACGCCTTACGGTGGGCGATATATTTAAAAGTATTTTCAGGCGATAAAAAACGTAACTTTTATTATTTACCACGTTTTAACAATGGGTTCTGAGGTTTATGGGGCTCCACTCATCCTTGAGTCTAAGCGGGTCTTCCTTCTGATGACGTATCCTACCGTACACTAATCGGGGTCGCAAAGGATGCTCATTTAATTGAAGGTATCTCACCACATTAAACCAAAAGGGAACTGTAAAGCGTTGGTCGTCGCCGGTAAAGATCTTCACGTTCTTATGAACTGAGTTTCGGATAGTTGGGCCCAAGTTCTTTTCGATGTATTCGCCCTGAAAGAATTTTATATTGTGTAGCGAAAACCGACTTTATTGATTCCAGAAAAGGTTTATCTACCGGCTGGCCGTGTATGTAGTTGTCGATTAATTTTTGAACACGATTAGGAATACCTCATTAGAATTGAATAAGAGAGCAAGGTCAGGAGAATACCAAGGGTAAGGCTGTATGTTAGTCGTGCAGTGTGTAGCCGAGTGTGGTCCTGACAAAATAGCTAGAAAATTTTGCTTGAATATTCGCTTCTAATGGCGAGTTTTCCCATCATAGTTGATAGTTAACATCTATATTTACATCACATAGTAATTGTCTAAGTATAGTAGTAACAAGTTAAAGGGAATATAATTAGCGCAGACCTCAACACTCACCAGTATCTTCTTTTGAGTCGAATTCCGCTTCAGGCATTCATTTTTCTTAATACATACACAGGTAATATGATTTAGACCTCCCCCCCCAGAAATTACTTTACCTATTGAATTACGTAATACAATACCCAACATGTGTTTGGCCACTGGTTTCACTCAATTTACGTAATACCCACTTTTCTCCACTTTCTCCAATTGGTACAAATAAATACAATATTTAATTTAATGTACGATTTAAATATAACATGGTAAAGGAAGTTGGTATAAAATTATTTATTAGTATTAATTATTGCTTAATGGCGTTTAAAAGTATTCGAGTATAGGATATTTCTTCCTAGTGTAAAACACATTAAATATTTCTTTTACCATATTTTGTATGCTCCAGCCGAGAGTGTTGAAATTGGCAGAATTAAATACTCCGTCGATCGGCTCGTTTGTGGTAGTGATGGCCCACACTGGCACTCCAGCCGCTTCGTACTTCTCTATAAACCTTTAATAATGTCAATATGTTAGGTGAACGCATTTGACAACTTTATACTCAACTGAATGACAATGACATGTGTGTGTGTGTGTGTGTGTGTGTGTGAGTGTGCACTTGTGAACATATGTAGGCAGAGTAGTTTTTAATTACTATTTCAAATATGATTTCCACGTGGGTATATTGGTCACTTTATCACTGAACTTTCAATTCCCCCCCCCACGCTGCAAGACACGAGGTTGACAGTCGACACCCACACGAGTACGTCTTCTCTGAGGACTACATACGTAATTATAAACGCCATGTACGGAGCGGAACTTCAACTAAGACTGCAGTTCTATTGGTAATGTCTGCTTATGGTCATAGTTGCGATGGGAACTCCATGGGCTATTATCTCCATGGCTATAAATAAATGTATCCTCTATCTACCACGATGCCGATCTTGGGAAAAGGGTAAGTTAGGTACCTATGTTAGGGACGGTACCTCTGTCGTGCCGCGTCCATGAGGTGTTGTGCAAGCTGTATGTCTTAAGGTAAATACATTGTATGCACTGGTTTTTAATAGTACCAGTTGGCTTACAAACCTAGAACCGACAGGCATTTATTGGTGTATGAAGCATGGTCACTACTAGTCAAATCCGCACTACCACAGTATTGCCGACACGTTGCCAGCTAAGAAAGAAACATAAATCCCATTTTCCACCAGCCTCTCTAGCATTATAAATCCAACTTGGTACAAAAAAATCACTGTTGAGTCTTAGATAACAAATAGGCTGTTAGTTAGGTAAAATAAAAATACTCTGGCAATGGACGAATATCATCTAGAGTAAGTCACGTGTGACAGATACCAGCCAACACTAAAAAAAGGTCTTAACGGCATTTATTTGTCCGTTGCCAAGCAGGGTGTACCATCACCGGTGGAGACTGACTTGGAGTAAAGAAAGCAAGTAATCTTATTGTTCTCAGAATTTTTTCCATGTAGGTTTCAGTAGATGAAGATCTACATAGCCATTCGGTGTGCTCGTGAAAGGTAAACATCGATCTAGTCTCACTTTAGATGATAATCAGCGTAAGTCTGGTAGAACTCGCGCTTGAGTCTGCTGAAGCCTCTGTAGTTATTGTTAGTCTTCATCCAGGGCGGCGGGGACCACGTCGAGCCCACCACGTGTATCGGGGCGGAGGCCACCGACATAAGGGCCTTTATCAAAGGTATCTAGACAGGAACAAATGAATATATTTCGTTTACCTATACTTCTAAGGTTTACTTTTTTGGCTTCTCTTTTTCAAGTATTAAATTCAAATTCAAATCATTTAGGTATTCTAAAATTGCACTTATACACGCCTGTTTTTACTTATACTATAGTTTCAAAAAGGTGCTTTAACATGGAGGATACCAAACAGCGAAAGAAACACCTCAGCACATCTTTTAAAACAAAACATAGCAATTGCAAAGTACGTTTTAATCTGCATGGAATTAGTTTCGGCACTATTATTTCCAGCCGTCCTTGTCATTAATATATTCATATATACCAATATATCCTTAACCTATAGGGTGTGCTTTAACTCCTCGCTTAAAAGTTCCAATAGGTATCTCCCGTATCAAATTTGGAACCATATTATAAAAACGTAAAAAAATATGTAAAAGAATCACCACTGATGGATACCGGAAAACCATGTGTACTGATCGACCTATTTTGCAATAGACCCGGCTGGGTTAAACTGAGCTCAGCAACTTGTAACATACAGATTTGGCGTTATCACTTCGTTGTGAGCGGGCGGGGTTAGCGTGGGGTCAAGGATGGATTTCAAAGTAATAGAAGTTAGATAAATGGTTCAGCCATAGCTTGCTCCTATATATGGCTTACTACTGCTATACTCTTTTTAACAGACATATCAGTTGTTAATTGACACGTGTTGTTATTTCAGTTGTGAAAAAATGCAATCAGAACCGTGCAAAGCTTATTTCGTCCGATGCCGAGAAGCGACCCCAGTCAGTAATTCACTGTAACCTTGTATGCGTAGTCTTCTGGAGCGAGCGTGAAGTTAGTGAGACGGGTGTCGTCCACCGGCAGCTCGTTGTAGGCATACGGGTGGGTGGAGAAGTCGCAACCTCCGATGGGGACTCTCAACATGTTGTATTCCAAGCCCACCTTGCTAGCGTACGATCTGGGTATAAACATTTATAGATGCGAATGTAATATACATATACTTATTATAAATGGGAAATACCACTCGAAGTGTATGGATGTTGTATTTATAATATGAATAATACGAATAAATTTTTTTTGAAACGTTTACACACTCACACCCCCGCATTAGGATTCCCTGTGTTGCGGGTGGCATGGACAAACACAAATATGACATTACAAACACCCATGACCCGAGAACAAACATTTGTCTGTCACATAAATGTCTGCCCCGGCCGAGAATCGAATCCGGGATCCCTCGCTCGGCAAGCAGGTTCACTACCAACTGGGCTATGGGGTCGTCCAAACCATGTTCAACAAACCAGTCAAATGATTTATAAAGCCATAATTAATATTTAAAAAATAGTCACAGCGCAGTGCGGCGAGGTACAGTTAGTATTTCGTATTCTTTGTCCACGTCCAGAGGAGTATAAAGTGGGAAAATAGCAATCTCACTCGACTAAATAATGTTGAAGCGCGTCTGGCAAGCTCTTCCAGTTGATGGAGGCCGCGTCGGTAACCGCGCCGCCAAAGCCTTCGATTTTTTGGTATCTCGTCGCGGGATCCAGCTCAACAATCGTATCGTACCATTCAGCTAAAATAACATGATTTTTTAATTTACACACTATTACTATTTTTTTTTATACCTATTTGTGATTATCATATTTTTTATACATCACTTTTTGCTTCTCACGCTGAAGTCGAAGAGCGTGTGACTCTCATGTCGAAGAGCGTTGGTTCGGCATTCAACCCCCAGCTTGTGTCAACACCAACTGACAACATAATCACGTGCCCTGTTTCTGTGTCCACATTGATAATATATTATTTACTTACAAGTTTCATTGTTCGAAGTTTGCAGCGACCCAACTGTCTTTCTAAATCGCGAGCCAGCCTGAAATGTATTAAAATTATTTATAATATTATGCCTGTATTAAATTCCTTCGTACGAAATTCGTGACTTAAGAAGCGGGTAGAGATTATTATTTATAGACCGTAGGACACCGTTGGCTTCCAGGTTATCAGGATAGCCTAGAAAGATGGATATATACATATATAGTACATATAAATGGGCAAAAGCAGTAGAAGGCAAAATATTCAATTCATATTTACGGCATTTACTGTTCATTTTTGCTTACGTGAGAGCTGGTGTAGGCGACGTACTGGCCTGGTGCGGGCGGCAGCCTCTCTAGCTGATCGCAGTACGTTTCATTGCAGACGCACACCACCGACCTGTCGGGGATCCGGCGTACCACGCACGGCTTCTCTGTGCCGACATCATCATAAAAATATATTATATTTATCTATTATATTCTACTGTATAAATCTGTTGAGCTTTTGTGTATGGGTCGAGATAAAACGAAAACGAATTGACCGATCTTCGTGAAAACTGTTGTGCAGTGAGAATAAGTGAATGTCCATATGGTGGCGGGCTATATGTAAAATGTCAGTTAACCTAATTATGTCTAATCGAGACAAAAATATTTTAATAATTTTGCATACATATATATATTAGTTTGGCTTAAACCGATATCCTGAAATGAAATAGAATAATAACGGTTGGGAAATAAATGACTGTAAATAAATTAATTTCGACTAGATTAAAAACTGTACCGCGAGCACATCCCGCTTGTTGCTAAATAACTGCCTCAAGAATTCGGAAAGAGTGGTTCAATAGACAGTCCTGAGATGTTACAGCGTACAGGTCTGCGAGTCCCTTACTCATCATCGCGTCATCTCGAGTCGCGTACGTTCTCATCGGAGCAAAAGCTCACTGGTTACGGTTGCTTCGGTAAGTATTTACATAAAATAACAACGCGATGCCGAGGTGAGCTTATTCGTGTTAACTCGGAAGTGTTTTTCACCGGTATGCTAGTAAAAAGGACCTACTGCGTACGGCAATGAATAAATATATGAACTACGCCAACGTTGGCGTACACGATTATTTACAAACGGAGTTACTGAGCGTAATAACAAGGTTCACCACTAGCGTCATTATATAGATAACGGTACTGATACTAATATACTGTAATTATTGGACAAATATCGAGTCATAATGTTATAACTACGAGGTTAACTGTTGACGTCAGGCATCACACGTTTCGATAAATGGGATACGATATCACGGTGACATTAAACGTCAACAACTATTAAGCGACTTAACGAATTTATTTGTTAAAATATTCTGCTAACATAATGAAACGGGTAATATATATCTTGTTGGAAAGCAATCTTACCATATGTCGAAAAAAGCAACTTTACACTAGAGCCAAAAAAACAATTTAAAAAGTTCATAACTCGTTAACTACAAGATTTAGAAAGACCATTTTTGTAGCAATTGAATGTAAAACTAAAACCTTCCGCCTGCAGTCGGTCGAATCATTCTAAGATTAGTTATTGTAATGGGTTTTATTACCAGATACAGCAGTTGGTTTTGCAATTATAAACAGCGAATATTGTGTCTTAAAAGATAAATGTT
>PDGT01000060.1:404539-437794 GCA_003671415.1 Megathymus violae | reverse complement strand
TATCACTGATTTGTTCACATTCATTGCCAACAAATTTGTTTTATCTGGCCATTACATAAACTGACGACCACTAGATAGGCAGTGAGGTTAATATATTTTATGTTGCTCTAATTTGTATTACAGTCAAATGGTGGGTTAAAATAAAATGCGGTATGTTTGAAAATGTATTTATTCGAAAGAAGTAATGTACAAGTAATGAACACGGAATGAAGTACAGCCGAGGCATCCGTAATAATTTTAAGAGTAGAGGCAGAATTTTTTTGCATCAATGAAAAATATCAAACTAGCGGGTTTTAGTTGATTCAAAATTCACAAAAATTATACATTGTTTCTAAAATATCATCGTAAAAGAATGAAACCCAGTTACATTAAGTGAGTATCTCACGCATAAACGAACTATTCCAAGAAAGTTCGGATAATACGTACAGCTGCTCCGAATAACATTAATAACATTAAAACTTGTTCCACAGTATATCTTGTAAGCCCTCGTGTATGTACATACTTAAACAAAATAAACTTAAATTCGTCAGAGACTCGACTTCACTTGTATAAATTTGCTCTTCAGCTCGAGTGTACCGTGACCTGGTCAATAATAAAACAGCGTTGGATACACAAACCTGTACAACGGATTAAGATAAAACAATTTAATTTTATTCCGTTGCTTTGTAGAAAATTCCGAGCAACTTTGAAAAGTACCCAGTGTTAGCCGCACTCAGGAAATTCAAGAATTTTAGAAAACAAGTTATCGAGCAACAATATAAATAAAGTTAATAAGTACAAATTGAGCATGAAAACCTTGGTTGTCCAAAACTATCACATTTCTTTTATATTACCAGATTTATTGTAAATCTCATAGTTTATCTAAAAATGACCATTACTGCTACAAACACCATTAACTTTTCAAAAGATATGCATGCAGCCTCATTCGACAGTTAACTATACCGAACGTGCAGTGCGGGAACAATATGCCGTGCGTATCTAAACCTAGTTTTTGCAATATTAATAATCTCGGAGCATCGGTGAACGAATTTATGTTGAATCAATCATCCGACAAAAGGTACATTACACACTCACCGGCGGAAACGATGTCATGTAAACAAATGACGTACAGGACAACGAGTACCGGCCTCATCGTACAGCGAGCCACCGGCGACACGGGCGGACGTACAGCGACACTGGAGCGGACCGCGGACGGAACGGACTGCCGCCTAGGATGACGGATCTAATCGTCGCCGGGATCGTCGTGTCTCGCTCTGATCACCGAGTGTGAATGAGATCGAGTCATATTATAATCCGAGTCCAGTCCGACAGCGGCTGCCGTACCATTATTTTAGACGATAAATCATCTTTTGACGAAGATGAAGCGACCTTACAGTATAATCGCGACGTAAATAAACGTTAACAAAAATTACTGTTTAGTATTTAATTATAATTTCCGTGGCTTTAAACATGTTAAGTACAGCGTACAGACAAATTTAATCGTTGAGCGCGATGTAGAGTTCGTCGGCGTCACATCTTGAACTGTATGGTAATCGCCCAGATCGCAGACCAGCCAGTCGACAGCGTCGCGTCGGGCCGCCAGTCCCAGCGCAAGTTGCTGAGCTTGTCTCCAGCTAATTAGTATTTTGATACGGTTTGAAATACATATTCTCCTGTATTACTATTATTATAAAACTAGTATATGCTTAGCCTACACGATTAAATGATAAGTATCTCTCCTGATACTAGTTCGACAGTCCGGATTTTAGAGTGTGAGAGCCCCCGTGCGTGCTCCGGTCCGAGTCAACTGTATCGGTCGCGGGAGGACCCGTTCAGTTGGATGGCGACGCATCGAGGACGCGCTCGCCGTAACGAACGATCATGGGCGGCGGAGATCACTTCCCATGACACATCGTTCGAGTTTCGGCTACTTAAATGTTAAAATAAAGTAATCACAATGACGGTTCACGGTTTATCGTTTGACATTTGAAAGTAAGTAACAGTAAATTGCAGAGGATGGCGGGTGGTGGCACACGTAGACATGTGAATTCACAATGTTCATAGAATTGTCAGTGTGCCCCGATTGTACTGGCTCACGAGCGGCTTCCTTGTGTTCACTTTTGTCGACTCGCCCCGTCTCGAACTGAAACTATATACGGCAGTCGTGAGCGTCCGCTATATTGCAAATATTGAGCTTCAACAATGTTGTTAAAATTAATTGATTAATTAATTAATTAACTATATTGATACTAATGTAATAGCAGAGGATATCTGCAGCACGTTCAGATATGAAGTGAACGATTACGAAAGCCAACGACTTTCGAACTGTACAATCAAGTAACAACGTGGCTAATAAGAGTCTTTATTATTGTAAGTATTATTCGTCAATCGTCTCAAGACAGGCGTCCGGTACAGTGTTTGTGGCGCCGGGGCAAAATCATCATCACTGAGTTTATTTATTAAATTACTTATTAATGTATACACATACTTTGTAAAGTGAGACATTAAAGATCTTGACAATGTACAAAGGTACCACTTAATTCTTCAGAAATTTCTTTCAACAGACCTGCGACCGGAGGGGAGGGGTGCCTCTTGGTCTTAATATTTTTATAAAAACTTGTCTAACACGAGACTTACTCAGCATAGAGTACATTTTGTCTGTAATATGGTCCATGGTGTTTTTTTCTGACCATAGCTTCGTTATGTCTCTGAAAAGTTAGAATGGTCAGCTCTAGCCATAGCAAGACAACCGACAACATCTGAAACTCAAGCCATTGGAAATAAGGTATCTTTGGTTAGGAATATGCCAGTTTCAGTTTCCACGAAGCATCAGTGACCGGTCAAAACAGGGAGTTGATTGCGTATGACACTTCAAGCGATTACTAGAATTTTAAAAAGCCTCAACATGAAATGCGGCCGTAGCGGACTACGGCCTTAACCTCTCTCATCGTGAAAGGAGACCCGAGCCCAGCAGTGGGACACAGTGGGATGTATTGACTTTATGTATTGACTATAACACCGAACATGGTGCCGTAGGACTTTGTATTTTGATTTGTAGACAGGGTATCTGTACTGACTTCAAGACTAGCAATTTATCCATGGCCAAATTTAAACAATCCTTGTTACAGTTTGGTTTATTATATAGGCTGACTTTAATAAACGTTTTTCACGTAACCATAACTTCTTGCATCAAATTTTTTCACCATTTCGTTACATTACTTTAATTGAAATGTAAACGATGCGATTGACTGACCTGTTGCAATGGTGAACTGGCGGCGCACTCATCTCCACAGTGCTCACGGAGTGCGCTTCCAGCGGTACCGTGGCTTCCTTACCGTTCACTCGCAGCGTCACCGTGTCAGCTTCCCCACTGTAAAATGAGTAGAGCAGCGGGTTTGTATTCACTTATCTCTATTAATTTGCAGATTTATTATTAGAGCATTGGATGCAGCTCCACCATAAGGGGTCTCCGTAGAACTAATTTTTGTTTTGTTTTGTAACTTTCCTGACTCCGTGTTAATCTTCAATGTTACACAACAATGGAACATCACGAACCAAGTTTTTATATAATAGAAATTCATTATAATAAACTACTACAGTTATGCCATGTATTTAACTTGAATCGAAATAAACTTCATATTATGATCAAAATTGCAAGTGAGTTTAAATTGAAAGGTCCATAAACTCCAAAATAATATATTAAAATTATTTTGAAGCATCTTCCTCATGTAAAATGCAACGCTTCCACTCATTACAGACGTAGTATCCTAGATAGAAATTTGCTTCGCCATGTCGAGTCTGGAACTAAAGATTGCCCTTTAAATTTAACGGTAACGTATTTCGGGACTTCCCTTGCTCCAACGGACGCCGCTGGGTTCTTTAGACAGTTTAATCTCAACAATCGCACGACGGTGGGGTTCGGTACCTGTCTGGCTAGTTACCACCGTTGTTGTCGATCCAATTGTGAAATATTTTGCGTGTTTCTTCAAAAGTAAAAAAAAATGCTGATTACTGTTTGGAAGCTAGCACCCCTTCATCATCACTTATACCAATCGATCCCAAACTTGATATTGTTCGCTAGTCCAGTCATATGAAAATGGACACCGCGACTCACTCGTTGTAAAGCACGACAACGACTGTGTTCCCGGGGGTCGCAAACGCCGCGTTCGATACCGTCGAGGCGAAGTGCGAGGAGTCCGCCGCGATCCTTCGCGAGCCCCGCGGGATGAACTTGGAGAAGTGGCCCATGGCGTAGAAGGTGGGCTGCTTGTAGAACTCTTGAGCGGTAGCGTTCACGATGATGGGTGAATCAACGAAATTTTTGATCCAGTTTGGACCCCCCTCGGGGTCTAAACAAAGGTTCCAATCTATCCAACCGACGACGGAATGGTTGAGGTCCTAAAAGTTTTGTATTGAGATTTAAATTAAAAATTAATTGAATGAAAAAAGAATGCCACTTTATTCCAGTTATTACTGCAGTCAATTTATAAGATTACATTATACTTTAACTGACACGTAGACAGTATTTATATGTGATTTAGTACATACACACACACACACATATACATAAACAACACTCACTTGTAGGATATCCAATACATAATTCTTAGCGCGATCCCAAGACCCCAGGAGGACGCCACTTCCATCGAATCCTAAAACGGAATTAAAATGTATCACCACCTCCATTTTTATATTATAAGAAAATAATAAAAATGAAATAACAAAAAACGGCTTAAACATTAACACTTTATTTTTGCAATAATAGTACTTCTATAATATATGTATATATATATATTCTATAATATATCGGAGGAATGAAGAGCATGTTGTACGGAAGGTATTAAGTATGAACGTAAATGGCTATAGAGATAGAGGAAGGCCAAAGAAGCGATGGATGGATTGTGTGAAGGATGATATGTTTAGAATGGAAATAACTATAATATTATAGTGAGATGACGGCTGATAGAGAAGTATGGAAGAAAAATACATGCTGCGGCGACCACAAATAAAATTGGGATAAGGGCAGGAGGATGATGATGATGTAGAGTACTTCTATAACAACAGTGTACTTTCAAGTGATCATTAAGTTAATGAAGTTACAATAAAAGAATAACCTTCACATGCTTCGGTGCCTAAATTGATTTTATCCGGGTGGGACTTGGCGGTCATCGTGAGGTAAACTGGGGATGTGGTCGTGTCTTCGTAAAAATGCACCGCTACGCCATCTATGTAATCCAGAGCCTTTGGATGGAGGTCTGCCAACTGGAGTTCCGAGTTAACAAAACTTACAGGAAATCAAACAATTTTTAGACTACATTCGTCAATTGACAACCTGCTTATCTTTATCTTGTATGTGAAATTATAAGCTAGAGGACTAAAAACATACTTACTAAATTAAACCAGAACGGAATGTTGGGCCTCTGATCGTCACAACATAAAATTTTGACATCTTTAAATTTAGAACAACGTATTGTCGGTCCCAAATTATTTTGTATCCAATAGCCCTGAAATGGAAATCCGTGGTATTTACAGAAATAATTAAAATATTAAATAATGCAATGTTTTCTGAAGGTCTCGTAGCCCCGTTTATGCCACGTCTGTATGAAGGACTACGGGCGCGAGCTCGCTTCGCTTCGCTTCAGGAAACCAACGTCTGACGTCAACAAGTCACGACCGTACCCGCAATTGTTATTCATTTGTATCATGCATTCAATAAGTTTAGTTCTTGCTCTGTTTTATTAATTAACGAATTGGTTTACTTAGTTCGATAAATAAGAATCAAATTCATTTATTGCAATAGCTGTAAACCGTCAGCTGTAGCAATCAAAACTGTCTTCACTATCTCATTCAAAGAATCGCAATACTAACTTTTGTTTCCTACTTCGCAGAAACGATACCTGAATTGATGAAGAATAACTTAAAAAAAGATCCTTACTCTACCTTCTTTCCCCAAGCTACTCCATGTCTCCCGATATACTCACCCCTGCTCTCCCAAACTTCAGCCCCTTCCTTCCTACACCGCCGACTTTTCCCCTAGTACACTACATATGCCGTTTAAGTGTTCCCAATTTAATTTAAGTAAGTTATTTTAATTTTATATCGATATCTCGTAGCATTATCCCCACTCATCAAATACACTTATGCATACTCGAATGACATTGTATTTTTTCGCGACACCGCGCCCAAATTTTTTTCACTCGAAACCATCAGCCAGTAAATGACTGGTACACTGCGAACGATCACAGCACAGGCAACTCGACTTATATATCACGTATCACCTCACCAACGACTCCGGGGTCCAGCCGAGACAGTTGAACTGGATCGCTGTACCCAGTCCGTTGGATGGCTCGTTCGTGGTCGTCGTGGCCCATATCGGGATACCTTCCTCTGCGTATTTTTCAAAAAACCTGTATTGTCGAAGCTCGGTTGAGTATTGGTCCTCACTACAGTGCAGTACATTTAATCAACATTACCGTGTTGGTTACAATATTTAGGGGCGAGTCAGAAAGGCAAGGAGAATAGTCATCGCGGCGATGTATTGTATATTAGTAAACCCAAGGGTGACAATATTGCTCGATTAGTTAAATTTATGTATTTGTCGATGTTTGATTACGTGATATTCACCTGAGATGGTAGTCGGCGTAGGTCTGATAGTACTGCGGCGTGAGCAGCCCGCAGTGGCTGATCTCGAAATCGGTCTTCATCCAGTCGGGCGGAGACCACGTGGTCGCCACTATGTGAATGGGGGCGGTGGCCACCTCCATGGCCGCTTTAATCATGGGCATCTGGAAGAGAAAGTATGTGATGGATTAACTCGTTTACTGTATCTGGCACTAGAACGTTAATTACAAAACATAACCGGTTAAACGTGCATGTTGCAAATGACGCGTTCCAAATCAACGATCAAAAGGTGCATCCGACGGTAGCGATTATAACAGATTTCAAAGTACATTGTCGCTGCGTTATTTGTAATTTTGTTCGTGTGTATATGTAGGTGCGACCGGAGCCCGCCAGTTAATATATTGTGAAGCTACTTGTGTTCAGCTTTTATGTTTTGATTTAAACGGAGTCGAACGTTGTGTCGCTGACAGTGACTCAGCTGTATCAAACCTGGGTTGGATAAATAAATCATAAAGGAACATGACACACGTATAAACATATGAATAACATTCAAGTGTCCCCAGTGACGGGACAGTGGTGACGTAGACAGTGTTCTGTGTGACGCGTCACATACCGCGTTACGACACACCGACTGCACTACTTTAAGATAGATTGTACCCATGTCTATGGTTATGTGTACAGGTTAAAAGTTAGCAAAAACCCTTCCATTAAATATTGAAACGCTTTGTAGAACAATCCGCAGCTTTTGGGTGTCACTTTGTCGACTTCAATGGGACATTAATATGTCATTTCTCGCGATAACACAGTTTGTGGACGTAGAAACAGCTAGACTTGTAGTATTGCTTTAGGTGCACTGGTTCGATATTTGTGTTGCAGAAAACGATTGTTACAACTATTTGTCAAATAAAACCGATTCGGTCGGTACTTACCTTCGTCTCTCACTAATTATCTTACATTTGTAGTAATACATTATTCATGACAGAAAAGTGATATTCACAATCATCGAACAAATGAAGTAGGCAGGATTTGGTTACATCTTACATTTGCTCAAATGTTTTTCGCCAATTCTTTCTCCTCAATGATGTGCATTAATGAGTTAATATATTACTTAAATTATTAAATGATTTTGAATTTGTGTCAAAGCTTGAAAATCGAATCAGTGGGAAGCAAATGCAAAGCTGTTTGTGCCAAAATATTTAGACCTTGTATAAATAGTCTTCCGGAGCCAGCGTGTAGTTGGTTAGCTTGCGGTCGTAGATGGGTTGCTCGTTGTAGGCATATCGGTACGTGGAGAAGTCGGTGCCGCCGATAGGTAGGCGCAACATGTTGTATTCCAGCCCGCGGCTGCTGAAGTACGAACTGGAACAGGTAACACTGCACGAGTATGTGTAATGGCAACAGGCCATTTAACATGTCTCAGTACAAACATTAAATTATCGCACGCTTATCAAACAGGTGAGAGGGGCTAGTTATTTTTTTTAAGTTTTGCTAATATAAGATGTTAAGTATTAATTTAGGGCTGAGTGTGATTTAACCAGAGTGGCTCGCGTTGGTTGGACCAGGCCATCGGTGGGATGTACCACAGCTGTTATTATCAGGAACTCGCAAGTTTTCTTGAATATCTCTCGAGCGGATTAACTTTACTGTCTTGCTTTAAATATACATCGTAACTCAATATAGGGTCAGCGAGTTGTTCATCGTAATGAATCTCAGATATTTTATGGGAATCGAAACTGACGCAATATAAATATCGTAACGGTTATTGAACTCCTGACTTCGATACTGTGACGGGGTTTGTGGTGGGTTTTAATAAACCGACAAAATAAATTACCTACTATTGGCTTTTGATTATTAGGTTAATTTTAAGGAAAATTGGCTTGACTTTGAAAATATTTGATTGTAACATATGAATTGCGTTGCGTTCGTCTTGAACAATTTAACGTGTCGTAGCGTATCTGTGGAATGCTAGACAGAACCGGAGCTTGTTTGGATGCAGGCGAAGTTCTTACCGGCTTATATTTTTTTTTAATCTTATGTTTTAAGGACTTTTGTACCCCTTGTACATGCCAGTCCTATTGTATAACACTGAGTGCCCTACCATCTAATACACTACATAAATAGTCCACGAATAACAGTGAACCAAACAGTCACCTGTAAAGGTTTACGAACTTGCACAGGAGCTTCACCGACTCAGTGTTTGGTTTAAGCAAAATGTCATGGAACCTACCCACGTATCCACATTTAACGATATAGGAGATACAACGTTTGAACTGTCTTTAAAAATTATGGATGGTGAATTTCTTCGTGCTCGGTCTTTTCTTCCTCGGCTAGTATGACCGTGTGTGATGTACATTTCCCTTAATAATTACAATAGTCGTATCTTTATGCTTATCACATATTGACATTTATAATTTATTTATTCCTGACATCCCTGCAGGTGTGTCAAAAGATGCGCATATTGTTTCAATTCGTCGAATTGTTTGGAGGACGTCTTTAAGTTATTGCCACTCACAGAAACTCGTCAGCAGATGACTTACCGTGTAGTTGGTAAAATATGTATATTTAAAAAGTATATTTTTTTGAGAATCTGAAGCTTATTCATATGCGTCATAACAGTTGGCAATAAAAGACTTTAAATTTACTTTCCAACGATCTAATATTTTTATGACTTTAAGTAGAGTAAAGAATTGATTTTATTTACATAAAATACGTTAATGCTTGACGACAACCCCACCCAGTAAACGGTGTTGTCTAAGATGTTGAAAGCACGAACTTCTAAAAGTCTATACACTCTCCTCCTCTTCACTCTCTATCACTGTAACAATTGAAAATGAGCAATATGCACAATAATACGACAAAATGATAAAGATAAATACGTTACACACAATAGTTCTAGATACACAATATCGGAATGCGCGATAGGCACGAAGCACGAAAAGGGCAATCACAGCTTTTTGAGCATTGCTATGTATTTCAGAGTACGTGTCGATAAGCCGCGGGCAGTTGCGTGCTCGCGGCAGCGTCTCAGGGAGATTATACCGAGCCGACGGTAGGTGTCAATTTGATGTTTCTAGCACGGTTCTAGTTCTTCTTTGTTGGTTGCAGCACGGGTATTGAACGGCAGTGGGCCCCTTTTGGGATCGCGAAGGTCTCGATGCACAGTAGGATATCCACTAACGAGCTTCCAATTAGGTATAGGTAAACACATACTCGCGTCGAATTTGTTTCAACTTTAGGGTTATGAAACGTACCGGAGAGGCTTTTGGGTCCTCTATACGCTGTCACAAAATGTTACGAGCATTGAAGGTCTTGGTTTGCAAAAATCGTTAGTTAGTTCAATTTGAATTACCATCAGGCACGGAATGACTAACTAATGGATTAACTAATGTGGACAGATTGTACAACTATGGCTTAATGAAGAGATGTTGAGTTTATAAGAGAGAGTGCATTGTTCATAGTCGCATTGAATACCAGATTTAATGTAACGTGAGTTTGTAGATCTTATGAAATTTCAACGACTTGTGGTTCACGAGCGAATTTGCATTTACTAGCATACGAGAAATTCCCAACATCACTAGATTATTATAATAAAGTAACACTTTATGCTGTCGAAAATTGACGAAATTCCTATTTTCGTCCAGCCATGGTCAACAGAAATACACACACACACACACATACACACACACACCAAGGTGAAGAGTAACGAGAACAGAAGCGTGCGCTGCAATGGCGATGGTCCCGCTTGGGCCCAGTCATACCCTAGGTATAAGAAAGTTCTCTCACAGCAAGAAGGTTTTTATCAACAGCGAGTGATCGACCCTGTTAAGCAACTTTGAGCACGGTCGGTAGGTTGTTGGGCGCCCGATGGTGGTCCAATAAGCCCCTCGAGCTACATAACAACTTCCGACACTCTGGTCGGCCACCGATTTTTGCTCCATATCAGAGAGCGGTGTCCGTCAGGGCATTAATGGTTACAAGCCAAAAGCCATAAACTAGGTACTCAATAAGGAACCGCTGCATGGTTTCGGGCAGGCTCCTCCAATTGATACCCGCCGCGTCCGTCACCGCGCCGCCGAATCCTTCGCACGCTTGGTACGAGCGAGTCACGTTCAGATCCAGCACGAGAGAATAACTTCCCCCTGAACATGGAGAAGTCTATCGTCAGCGTCAATCGCGTCAGGGTACGTGTTGCCACATGACATACTCTCGCCATAAACTTTTCTTTCTATACTCTCATATATGCATTCTTCTTTAAACTTACCTTTAAGTATTTTACATTTTTTACAAAACCAAGTGGACTTCACGTTCGCTTGTTAATGATCTCTCAGATCAAAAATAATAACGACCCGGCATGATCCAATAATTGTAAATTAACAGTTAACCAGTGGCTCTAGCGGCGTACACGTTAGAGCAATGTTAACGTTAAATATAAAAAAGGATTATAGGTGCGTACATGAATTTCTAAGTACTTATAAAACAGTTAATCAATTTTCTATTACGGTATGGTTAATTCTCAGTTCGGTTACGTTTCAAATAAAAGCAAGTAGTAAATACAGTATGTCAACTTACGGCAATAAGAATTTTCCAGAATTCCTTCAGATTTCTTGAACCGTGAACCAGCCTGCAGAAAAAAATTTTTCACAAAACAACATGATTACTATCGGGAGGGTCATGGAACCAGAACAACATAGGACTCACGAATGGTACATATGTCATTGGCTCGTCTACCAAACAATTACAATCGATTTCATTACTGTCGTAGTTACTATCAACACACACATTTACTTCTAGTTAACTTTTTAATTAATTTTACACGCATGGAATATCTAAAGCATTATAATGATGTATTAATGACAAGGACGCCTGGAAACAACAGTGCCGTATCCGGTACAGCGTAGGTTGAAACTTTCTTTGTAATTGGCATATTGCTAAACTACAAGTATTTTAAGAACATTTTATTTTACTTTAAAGATAGTTTCAACTCTCTGTTTCTAGGCGGAAGTGAATTTAAAGTAAAGGATTGGAAATAATTTATATGAAGAGACATTGAAAAGTACTCTAATATCGAATAAGGAACAGTATTTGATCAAATCTCCTGAGGCTAAAAATGACGTGGAAAATAATTGCTCCTGCTGCTCTATTCATTCATTGTCGTATTTAAAGAACAAATCGACTTACTTTTGACGAAGTGTAAGTTACAAAGTGGCGGTCTTTCGGCGCGATTCTGGTGATGTCGTCGCAGTAAGTGGCGTTGCACACACATATCACCGACTCTCCTTCGATGCACCTCGCGGCACATTCTTTATCTGTATTGAAAAAATTCCTAGTAACATGCGACTAACACACTTTTAATGTAACTCTGGTAATCTTTATTATATTTATGTATTTTCAGAAGTAACTGATTAAGAAAAGATGAGCATAATCTAATATAAAGAAAAGGGAGTCATTAATACAACTCAAGTTCAATTCTATTGAGTAGTATCAGCAAGAAACTACTCAATACTTATAATTGTACCCGCACGTACCTTCCGAATATACGGTTACTAACCTGCGCTACAACTCGTCGGCCACAGTACGAATAAAACTGTAAACAAACTGATTGATAATTGTATCAATTTCGAAAAATCACACATCGCTGTATACAGGGTCTTTTTAACTAAACGACGAACATCAGCAAAATAATCCGACAGCTAGTCGGGCGCCAGCGCTCAGGGAGCTGGAGTACTACTGGCGGATACCGATGCTTGTGGACGAAACCAATGTGATGATATCAAAAGGTTTCATAGTTAACTGTTCATTGTGTCACAACGAGCGGTTTGCCCGATATTTTTGTAATTAATTATTTGTCACGCGAATGAGTTCACAACGGTCGAGTAGATAAATATTTCGTAGAAAGTTAATTGCAGTATATATGTATGTAGGAAATCATGTCGGCAGTCGCGAAGATATCGGTAGTTTGTCACCTTGACCGAAAGTCGGAAAGCTTTTTGATACGCCTTTCTTACATCATTTAATTTATCTTTCGGTTCCATGGAATAAAAATATTAAGAATTTTTCATAATTTTCGCCTGGACGACTGAACAGATCGTTATATTAGTTAGTGACTGGCCATACAGACACTGAATCGGTTATCTCGAAATGTACGAGGAATCAGTTATAAAAGTTTAACACACTAATAACCTAGGAGCTATTAATTAAGTATTGATTTGTATAGTATCGACGTAAAATCTTTCACTAACTCTCGTTTACCACCGGCGCTGCAGCGAGTTGCGTCTCCTGACATTTAAATGTAAAAATCACGGCTCGTATTACTCGTGTGATGTCCACGAGGATGCATGCTTTATTAAATAATAGATTATTAATTATTACATTGGGATGCCAAGCACAAAAGTAATATGGGAAAAAAGTAAACCTTTGCCACAAGAGTTAAGCTTACACAAAACATTTTTTTCTTCGCACCAATATAAATTAAACAAGAGTCGAATTGGTAACAAATTTTATTCAAAACCTAAGCCAAATTATCACTTTGTTTACTTACATTTAATAATAGATATTATTTTATATGTACAATGCTAAATACTATCACCATCACTTTAGTTCACAAGTAACAAAATAATAAATACTTAGTTACAACTTCAAGTCTCTTAGTACTATTGTTACACATCCTTATAACAAATGAGTTTGCACTTGTAGGGCACATTCTCTTCCATCGGTTCAACTATTCGAAGTTCTGATTCATTTTGAGACGTAGGGCTGACGATCATACCGTCATTGTGTCTAGATCCTAATTTAGTTCTGCCTTCTTGCACGCGATTAAAGAGCGTTCCTTGTCTAGTATTAAACTGACCCTCGGTAGCCAAAACTTTGCTTGTACCAAGATCTTGGTGACTTTTCCTGAAATGGTTTCGGAATTTCTGATTCAAATTATTATGGAATAAGGCTTCTCTATGGCTATCCACTGGTGAATGCGTTGATACTCGTGAATTGTCCCTGTTAATCTTTTCTGTATTCGTTTTGAATGACTTAGCGGGCAAGTTTATTATAGAGGACGAGCTAGATAAACTGTAAGGTTCATCGGAAAGATTACTGGTCCTCTCGGGTTTCAATGATGATGATAATGGCTTGATATTGGTTACTTTCTGTTTGGAGAAAGTTTTTTCTGAGGGTAGAGGTTTTGATAATGTCTCCCTTATGAGTGTCGGTGTCGAAACAATATTTGTTTTCAAAACTTTCGGTCTAGGTATGAAAGACGGTATTGGTGTAGTTGTCGAATATAATACTGGCGATTGCATTTTTCTAATAGAATTATCAAAACGAGTTGTATCTGATAATTTAGCAACCTTTGGAGATGCTATATTTATTTCTGTATGTTTTCTATCATTTGGAATTCTCAGCCGTTGAGGCAACAAATTATAATCATTTTTTACATTTCGAAGTTTTGATGCTTCGGGACGGACTAATTCTTGTCTTATAGGTATGTGACTTTCTCTGAGACCTCCGTTTCCACTGTCTTTTGGAAAGTTAAAATTTTTACCCGTTGGTACACTGAAGTGGTCTAAAATACTCTGTTGAAATGAACTAAATCTGTCATTAAGGTCTAAATGGATAGCTTCTAATTTTTCTTTCATCTCATTGCGTCTGTTTGTTATACTTTCTAGTATATCATAGGTATCAATTGTGTCAGTAGGTCCACTGAGACGAAAATTTTCTGAGTCCTTTAATGTTGATTCTAAAGTTTCTTTCACATTTTGTAAAGTATTTTCAGTGTGACTTCGAAGTTTATCAGAAAGAGCAGTAAAAGTTAAACTAGGATCTGACATATCCTCAAACGGCCTTGGAAAAATGAATAAATTAGGCAAATTACTTGGAAGAGATTGATCTACATACTTTGGTGAAGTTAATTTCTTTTTAATGGAATTTAAATATATATTAGGTAATTCAGGCAGTGAGAGTTTTGGAAGCAATGTTTCGGGCGTTTGTTGTAATTTGTCTAAGTTTTTAAATGGATCAAATTTAGCCACCTTATGATTGATATCAGAATTTGCGTTAGTATTATCATCCAAACTGTCACTCTTCCTTTCAGTTACAGTAAACAAGCCTTCCAGTTTTGATTTAAGGTTATTAAAAAAGATTGAATGTTTATCTACTTCTGAATTATCATTGCTTCCTGCCGAAGTTTTTGCAAAGATGTTCGAATATTTGGCACTCTCCACAGTTTTTCGAAACCGTGGGTTCATGTGATCATATAACATTGATTTCGATTCACTAGCTTCTGCTCGCATTTCATTTTTTGCTACATTTGAATGAGTTGGTTTCCTGATATCAGCTTGAGTTATATTAGAAGGTGGATCGTCAAATATTGTTGATCTACATAATTTTTCGTTCGAATTTATATTATTAGAATTAAGACTTGATATATTGTAAGTGTTCTCCGTTTCTGTTTCCTTAGAGTTTATTTCAATCATTGATGCGGTTAATGCTCTATTTGACGTGTTGGAATTATCATTGATTTGATCTAAACCATCTTGGAAAGTACTTTTTGCATTTTCATTTTCTTCTATTAGTGGTCCACACTCTGATAAACTTAGAATAGAGTTAGACATATCTTGTAAATCTTTAAAGCTGATTTGGCTTGGGTCTTCATTTACATCAGATAATTTATCAATTGCACTGTTGAACTTTATATCGTCTTCAGACGATACTTCTTGCATAGAATTTTTCTCCAGGTTGCTTTGTTGATCCGAAGCAATGTTAGAATTTTTCAAATTATTTTCTTGAGAATTACAATCAAAGACTGTATTTTCTCCATCCTCTTGAGTTATATTGGGGCTTCCATTATTTTGGTGTTCTGTTTGAAAATCATTTACAATTGTTTTCTCAATAGAATCATTTAAAGTATTTTCATTATTTGTAACAGAATGTTGTATACTGTCAAAATTTTTCATATTTGACTTTGGATTGAATGAACTGTTATCAAATTCAATAGGTGTATCCAAGTACTCAAGAAACTCCAACTGAAAAGGTTCAACGTTTGATTCATCATTAAGTATATCCTCATTGTCATTCAATTTTTGCATCTGTTCTTTACGCATACTATTGTTCTTTAACCCATTTTTCAGGATTACATCATTAGGTAATTGTTCCATTCCAGTAGATTCATCACAATTATCAGATAATAGCTGTTCTTTATTGAAATCTTCTTCAAGTTTCATTTCACCGTAATCAAAATTATCTTGACCACCAAGATTTACCGATAATGACGAAATATAATCCTCATCATTGTTTTCTGAACTTGTCATGCCTTCAAAGGGTATAAAAGTTTGTTTGATATTCCCATTAATATCATTACTTTTTGATTCAAATACATGGTTTGAATTTGTTGGACTTGTTTCAGCATCTGCCATGTTAGAATGAATCGGTTTGTTGATACTTTCAATATCTTTATTCAGTTCTGGCACAAGATTACCACAATTATCTATATCTGGATTAATTAAAGTATTTTGGAACTGTAATTTTAAAGTAGGATATGAAGACATTTCTGAAGTGCTCTTTGTCTGAAAACTTGGGGGAATTAGTTCAACGTCCTTCAATTTTGATAAATCTTTCATAAACAATGGTCTATTATTATATTTTAGTTTTCCTATAGGATTATATTTAAGTGAAGGAGTACGTGTAGTTGGAGAGATATATTTTTTTAAATCAATAAATGGTACCTGGGAATTTTCTTTTTTAGAGATAATCTCTAGATTATCTATTAGCTCTCTTAAATTTGAATGGATGTTTGGTTTATTTTTTTTATTTTTATTGGATAATTCGTTTACATTTTTCTCTAAATCCTTTTGACCTTCCGATTCCTTCAAATCATTATACTTAAACAAACCGAGTAAACCAGGGATTGACTTTGAATGTACTCGTTTCGAATTATTATTATCTATATTAGGTTGCATTACATTTTCCTTAATATTACTAGCACCAATTCCACTATCCATATCCATAAAATTTCTGTGAAGAACTCTTTTATTGCTTAGTTTTCTAGTTGGATTGGGCGATAATTCCATAATATCAATTAATGCTGTTGGGCGGCTTACTTTCAGCGGACTCTTTAATGGTGAGTGAACACAACGTGTTTCTTGAATATGAGAAGCCTCTGGTAAGTTGTCATCCATGTCATCTCCTTTTACATTTAAAAAAATTCGAACTTTGTTTTTAGGACTTTCGATGAATGCATCATCTAAAGGATCCAAATTCGACTCCAATAATTTGGCAGTACTCCTGGTAGCGTCTCTTGCAAGAGCTTCTTGATATTCTTCATCAGTAGCCTGACGTATAGTTTCTAAAACAGAAGAAGCGAGTCCCACTTCAGGTTGAAGCAACGGTTTTGGTTCATTTTTTTGATCTGGTTGTCTGAAATTTAAAATTAAATTTAATACAATTTCGTAAATAAGATGTATAATATTATAATGTATTATGTTATATAATAATGTATTATTAATTAATATACGACGATATCGGTTAATCAAACATTTATATATAAATTTATTTTTAGTAGGAAACTTAAGAATTATATAAATAAGTTGAAACAACACAGTTTAAATTTGAATATCTGCTTCCCTTATTATCTAATCTCGTTCTATCTCGTTTTCAATGATTCTTGTTCTCGTGGCTATTATCGGGCTTATTTTGTGACGAAAATATGAAAATATAAAGTAACCCTTTTCAACCACAGACGCACTATTCGCTTTTCATACACAAACTTGGCATTTGCTATTACTTGACACGTAATTATTATTATTAACAACAATGATTTTTTTTAGAAATTTTAATTTTAATTGTAGGTAAATATTAAATTAGTATTAATTTACTCTGCAACAATCCGCAAGCACAATATATGATGGTATATACTTCTATACACGCACATAAACTCCCTCCCTTCCACGAAAGAAAACATGCATTTATGATAAATAAAAGGATTTACCAACACACATACCGTCACCAACATGTGGTTCGCTCTGAAACTGAGCACCATCAGGGTGAGTAGACTTTACGAGTGTTAGCCGCAAAGTCAAGTGCTTGCGGATTGTTGCAAAGTAAAATAGTGGGTCACGGCACAGCGTGACACAACAGCGACGCCGCGACGCGGGGCTTAATCCATCTTGCCTGCTTTACTATGTTTGATTAGCTGCCGTCGCACACCTTTGAGAACTTTGTGGACAAATCTTAGCGGGAGACCGACAATTTCAAAACAGTGAGTTGTCACTGGGTAATATTAATAAAATTGTTGAGTTGCAAGGGGCGCGTAGTACAACCTGTTCGACAATGGACGGGGTTTCAGCGAGCGATCCCTCCTGTTGGAGGTCGGTGGATTGTGTCACCCAGTTTAATATCGTCGCTACGAGTACTCGTGCATGTTGCCACAGTTCTTTATTCGCCTGGCTAGCTACCATCTTAGGTTTAGTCAACCGTGACGTGTATTTACGTGTTTCAGATGCAGTGTTGGAGAGCCAGTAATAAGCGGGTCCCCCACTTCCGTCTTAACAGGTCTAACACATCACAATATCACAAAATACACGAACGACACATCCAGCGGCAGATAGTGCCCCTACCAACCGGATTACGGGATCGTCAGTGACTAAGCCATCGCTGCATACAAATAAATGTATGCCATTGATACGTACAGTTACAAAGTCGATTGCGAATATAACATCATTACAGAAAATTAACGTAATATATTTTAATAACAAATAAAATAACTCACTTAACGAAGGGTTGCACAGCTCTGAGCGCGGGTAAAAGAAGCGACGCTGACGTCTCAGCGTCGTCAGTCGGTGGATGGCAGGGGCAGTGCGGCGTCAACGTATCACTCAGTCTGTCGTGGGACCTGGCATCTGAATTTATTTCAGTAGAATCAGAACAAGGGCAACAGGAACTTAGATCTAGCTGTCGCGCTTCCCTTGTGATCGGCTGTAATATCACCTGCAATATACACAATCCTTAATATTCATCATTCAAAAAAATATTTAGTACTTTCATGACATGATTTCTAGGGAACAAATTATATTATAAAACATCAATGTACTGAACTGCACAAATTCGCAAGCGGAGAGAGGGTGCCAAAAAAAGTGCACAAACGGCCTCTATATCTATATAGTATAGATGAGTACATGAATGATAAGGATGCCTGGACAAAATTTGTGTCAAAACCAGTTCCGCACAGGTTTAAACTTTTGTAATTACCATATGTTGTTTAAAAGATGTGCTGAGGAGTTTGTTTCGCCGTTTCTTCTCCTCATTGTTAAAGCACCATTTCGAAATGGTGGTAGGAGCAAAAAATGACGTGCATAAGTGTATTTACTGAATACCTATATGATTAAATGATGTTGAATTTGAATTTGAATGTAGGAGTTCATAAAATGACCCAGTCTAGATGACCTAATGTTTTGTCATCTTTTTTTGTTGATATGGATGCAGTGAACGCGTGTGCAAACCACTTTGAACCATGGTAATTGGTCCAAGAGTCCGCATAACCATATTCAATGAACCACCGACCGATGAATCTCTCATCAACCTCGTATAGAAGTATCGTTTTATTTAAGGCGGTTAGGACTAGAATGAAATGCCTTAGGTATTTGTAATTGTCGCCGGTCCCCACATCTCGGGCCACGGCAGATTTAGCAGGTATGATCCCGGTCTACACCGTATTCTATTAACTGTCTAATCCACCAAATAAAAAATAACAACTTACTGCATTAAAATCCACTAGGAGGGGCAATACCACCAGCCACTTCCCGAACGTCATCTCTCGCGCTCACCCGGACACATCGACTACAAGTGATACGATATTTATTTATATAATTAGATGATCACTGAGGATATTTATTATCTAACATTTGATTATCAGAACGATAAATATCAGAGGCTCGTGTGAGCAATCAATGAAACGTGACATAAATCGCTGAGGTCCACGTACAGCGTGCGGCGGCGCGGCGGCGTGCAGTACGCCGATATAATGTAGTTAGTTATCTTACTGGTTTATTTCGCAATTACTTCGGTTATCAACGCAATTTATTTTGGACGGGCTCTGTATTCAAGGGCCAATAAGAAAAACATTAAGTACAACAACAATATGGATTTGTAACTTTAAAAATTGAATTCTCTTTTGTAAAAAAAAATTATAACGTCAAGTAATATATAATGGTACAAACAATATATGATATGTAAAAAAATTATCAAACCATATCTAACGATTTCTTAAAAATATACGGTAAACTTACATGTGAATTACCAATGTCCATGAATATTTTTGCAAAAATGTCAGACTGTAATACGAAATGAATTTCAATATTTTACCCCCAATTTCCAAAATAATTTTGCCAATCTTATTTATGACGAGTACATACTGTAACAATTTAAACATGCCATGTTTTTATTGTAATATAATTTTTATCATGGATTTTTTAAATTTATTTTAAGGTTGAGGCAAGGCAAAAAGTTTATTCAAACCAAAGATTGTCCAGACATGATGAATGAATGAAATAAAATTAATTCGAAGTTGGTTTTTATAAACACTTTTCGAACGTCAAACTCCGCCATCGCTTCAACAAATCCCTACCGTGAGTGAGGTTCCGTAAGAAGAAGCGACACGTACATAACTCCCAAGTTTTTTTACCTACTCAGTTACGGAGAGCACTTATGGTTATATATTAAACTAATGTCCAAGCGGTCTTATCTTTAAAGTTTGTTACAACCTTTCTGCATAAGAATGCTTTGACGTGAGATTTTAATCTACAGTATGACATTTATATTAATTGTAACGAAATTTTATTATAATTATTTGCACATCTCCCCATGAAAGAGCCTCCAAATTTGCTATGTTTACAATTGGGTATAATCAGCCTTAGTTGTAAGTCTATGTGATCACTTCTTTGTAACTGGAAATCTACGTATGCCTACTATGAAAGTTAAAAGACAACAGAAAGTAAATAGAGAAACAAGAGTAGAGTTTAATGTTAAAATCATTTTAATTTATTAAGTATTCCCGTATAACTTTGGGAGTATAAAAGTGCACGAATAGACAATTGAATTCAAAACGATCTACTGCAAAATAAAATAACTACGAAAAGAGAACAAATAACAAGTAGTCAAGTTCTAAGGCTTAAGTTTTTAGTCCTGAACCCCGTACGCGTATCAATTATTTCAAAAAGCGATATAATTAGGACTGTTAATTAAAGACGAAACATATAGAAATATAATCCTTATTTTTATACTGGTAGCTACACACATTATAAGATTGTAAAGACTAATTTACCGATTCTTTTTTATTTATTTTTATTAATTAAATTATTTTCTATCTCAATTACTTAATTATTTTTCATTCATTTTTTAATACTGTCAAATTATTTTAATTGTCAAAATCTTGTCATAATGGCAACTTAGGACGCGGTCGTTCGAAAAATTTAAAAAGTTTTCGTTTGAAAGCTGCAAAACGGTGCGATATTTTGATGATTTTATTGGTAAAATCAATATTGACTGTTTTTTCATGAATTTGTCTCGCATTTTTACTTTAATTTTGACTTAAACTCAACTTATACGTTAATGTGTCGTGGAATTAGCTTAGCAACACGCGGCAGTAGGTAACGGGGAACATCGGAAATTTTCTAACCACGGTGTTTAAAATCTAACAAAATTCCGCACTACAAAATGGACGATTTTTTGAAAATCGAGAAGATAGGTGAAGGTACATATGGAGTAGTGTATAAAGGTAAAAACAAAATAACGGGGCAGTTTGTGGCTATGAAGAAAATTCGATTGGAGTCTGAAGACGAAGGAATCCCTTCAACAGCTATTCGGTTTGTACTTATTGGTTAATCCTCTGGTCTTAGTTATTATGCATGTAAACAATTGATTAATTTAAGATAAGATGTTGGACTATCTTTTATAACCTAATTGTCAGTTCGCAACATCCCATTCTTTTCTTGGACTTGCAGAGAGATATCGCTACTCAAAGAGTTAAACCATCCGAACATAGTGAAACTGGAGGATGTGCTCATGGAGGAATCCAGACTGTATCTCATATTTGAATTTTTATCTATGGATTTGAAGAAATATATGGATTCTTTGGGATCAGGCAAAGTATGTCCGAAATCCTACTTGTACAATTAAACATTAGTTCTTATCCACTAGAATTTACTTGCTTCATCAATCTAAATAAAACACAGTAGTTACATAGTTTGCAAGCAGTCATTGTACATTAATATCCATTCATTCTACATTTTATTTCATAATAAGCAAATAGGTTTTAGAATGTGCCTTGCACACCAAGTGGTTACAAACCATATGTGATTGGTTTGCCAGCAACCAGGGTGGGGTGAGCTCTATACAATATTAAACAGATCATGCTTTATCTAGTTGCTGCAATAAGATTCGGTGAGGATAGGTAGCTGGTACTAAATACTTCATGAATATGCTAGGTGGGAGTCTTTAATATAATTATAGTGTAAAATATTTGTGCACTACAGCTGATGGAGCCAGCAGTGGTGAAGAGTTACTTGTATCAGATCAACAATGCTATCCTGTACTGCCACCAGCGACGCATCCTGCACAGAGACCTCAAGCCACAGAACCTGCTCATTGACAAAACTGGCATCATTAAGGTACTATTAATTGAAAACTTGATCATGTTTTTATCAGCACATTTATCTGTAAATATGTTTCTTTACATACTAACTAAATATTTTATTCTTTTCTCCAGGTGGCAGACTTTGGGTTGGGTCGAGCGTTTGGTGTGCCGATCAGAGTTTACACACATGAAGTTGTGACCCTTTGGTATAGAGCTCCTGAAGTACTTCTCGGCACTCAGCGGTTTGTTACATCTGTTAGCTTATATAGAACTAATACACTATGCACATTGATATTTATCTCAGACAAACTTCAGTTGTTAAGAAAATGATGTGTGCTATATGATACACATTTCGGTGAATTATGAAATCATATATCAGCCAACCGACACTTTGGAGTAAGGCGAAAATAAATGTCATACTGTACCATAGGACACACTGCAATAGATAGTTATTTCTTGACAAGATCAGATGAAGAATAACAAAACAGTCGATAGTGCACAATAAAACTTTAAGGAGTATATTTCCACCCTATCTGATAACATTATAATATAATGCTTGTGTGTTAATTATAATAATAATAATAAAAAAATCGTATATTTCAGATATTCATGTCCAGTGGACATGTGGTCAGTGGGCTGCATCTTCTCAGAGATGTCATCTAAAAAACCTCTATTTCAAGGAGATTCTGAAATTGACCAGCTTTTCCGAATTTTCAGGTAAATTTGCTTCTGATTTTACTGAAGATAGTATACTAACTATTACAACTGTGCATCAGATGTAATAGTGCTAAGCTTTGAACACATCATATTAGGCTGCCTGGTTAAAGAGTTTAATTTTCTTTGAGCACAATTGCCTCCCAAACATAATCACTTGGCACCAATGGTCACATGTGATTAAGGTCACCGACTGTGATAGGTGTACCTACACGTTAACTACATTCCAAGTCCTCATACTTTACAATAAAGATTTGATATGTGACACTAACTAACATACAGGAAATGGAAAGAAATTTAATTAATGAAAATAGTGCTCTGTCCAACATATTACTTATTATACTGTTAATAGTTCACTTTTAATCTCTAAGAAATAAAGTGCAAAATATGCAAAGTAAGCGAGTGCATAAACTGACAACATTAAATAATAACTGTCGAAATATATATATGTATAAATCTGTTGTCTGTGGCAATGTTGTTGTATGTATATCTGTAATTCTGTTATTTTTCACTTTTCAGTGTCATTTTATAGTTTTTATTTTTGAAGCATTTTTAGATGTGTGTTTGTGCTATAAAAAAGTCAAGACAGCATCTGGACATAAAAGTAGACTTGATTATTTGCCCCTAACTCTAGATCCTAATACTTCTTAGGGTATCTCAATGAGAGATAAAGCTGCAGACATTGATTCAATATTTGTATTACAAAAAAGAGCAATTAGATCTCTACATCATTGTATGTGCTGTCAATACACTTCTAACAATATTCTAGTATTTATACAACCAAAATTAAGTTATGTGATTGGAAAAATGACACACAAGCAATAAAATAATTTAATCAAATATTCATTATAATCTATCTCTTTTTTAACATTATAATTATTATAATATACACAGGAATATAAATGAACATGCCTTAATAGGTGCATTGTGGTAGACTTAACTTATTTCAAGCTGTTTATGTACCCACATTGAACCAAATAAATAAATTTGAATTTGTCTAACTTTACACTTTTATTATAGTCTTTAAGTTGATACTTGATTCACTTATAGCTTGCGAAAGCACAGCTGTAGCAATTATAGTATAGTGAACGCATGAATGATAAAGCGACTGCGAAGATAGCGTCTCTACCAGTTCCGCAAAGGTTGAAACTTTTGTAATTACCGTGTGTTGTTGAAAAGATGTGCTGAGGAGTTTCTTTCGCCGTTTCTTCTCCTCATTGTTAAAGCACGTTTTCGAAACGGTGGTAGAAGCAAAAAAATGACATTCATAAGTGTATTTACTGAATACCTATATGATTAAATGATTTTGAATTTGAATTTAATTTACATACTTAGTAATATTTTTAATTTGACTGTAGGTCATGGATAACAGAGGTCATACACTCATAACAGAGGTCATACACTCATAACAGAGGTCCGTCGCCCTCCACCGTGCTGCTCTGGTTGTTGTTGTCGTCGGTCTCCGATGGGACTTAAGGATAATGATTGAATTTGTTTGCCCAGTGTCGCACCGCGCATCCATCGCATCTACCGAGAGGGCCTATGATTTATTGACTAATTACAGTGGGCACGAAGATTTTATGCATTTTTGTGATATGTTCTGTTCAGGCCATGTAGGAGCCATGCTTTGGGCATTCACATAACATTTGTAAGCAGTTAATACGAATATTGAATTTCTGGCACCCAAGCAACTAACAAAAACTCCTGTGATAAGTACACTGCACAATTAATATTGAGCGTTCCTATTTTATAATATGGATTATTAGTGTGCATTTTGTTTTCGTTCACCACAGAATGCTGCGGACGCCGACAGAACAGATCTGGCCGGGTGTGTCCGACTTGCCCGACTACAAACCCACCTTCCCCAACTGGAATACATTCAACCTCCACAACCACGTATGTAACATGATATGTACTGGCATTACAAACTAAGTAAGGAACGGTCATGCACTCCACTGGGGTCATATCTCTTGCTTCAGTCAATGGTAACAAACATTGTAACCAGCACGCTACTCCGATAGACGTGGTCCTGCCCGAACGTTGGCTTACCTGCTATCAGCGGGTTCAGCATTTTTTTTATATTTCGATATACAGTAACACATTTTTTTTACCGGCTACAGTTGTGAATTTAAACCATCCAGAGACCCACTTAATATAAGATTGAATCTTTTGACAGTATATATGGTCACAATTAATCCTAGTTTTTATCTACAAATACTTATATTGAGAGCATCAACTATCTCCTGCATCAGAAATGTGTACTGTGGAGCAAAATTTCTGCCTTCTTGTGTCGGGGATCCACACAATGATTTTCCATGTGGTACCACACCGTGCGGCGCGGTAACGATGATGATAATTAATCTTGTAGGTTCAGAACCTAGACGAGGACGGCATGGACCTTCTGCAGAAGCTGCTGGTGTACGACCCGGCGCGGCGCATCTCGGCGAAGGCAGTACGCCGGCACCGATACTTCCGCGACGTGAAGTTGCCCGCGGGACTCGCGCTCAGTCCCGCTTACCTGCGCTATTCAGACCCCGACCGCACCGAGAGCAGCGTGCAAAGTGTATAGCGAACACGCCGAGCTCTGTTTACGTACGGTCGTTTTTCTCGATTAGGTCTAACGGCCTAGTCGGCCCCAGTCCAAGGTCAGACCGGCTCCTCACCGTAAGGCACACTAGATCCGAGGCAGATTCAGTAAATACACATTTCGTTCGATCGTTTTACACATGACACCGATAATCAATAGTAAGCTAGACCAGAGCTAAGTGTACAGGGAGGTAACCTCCGCTCGTGCCGGAGGAGGTCGTCGCGGACGCCCGGCCGGCCGGCGGGCTCGTGTTATTGTATAGTCTCAACGACACTAGAAGTGTACTTTCGGACCGCTGGTACCTTGCGAGCTCAACGATTACGTATACCGGAGTACATGTTGCGGGCGGAGCGAGCCATCACACACCGCACGCGAGTGTGGCGTGGGGTCCGTATTATGTAACAACAAATTATATTAATAATTTTAGCTAATCGTGTTTCTTCTACCTATTACGAATAATCGGACAAATATTTGGATTGTTTTGTTTAGAAGTGTAATTCACCTGGTTTACCCCAGTTTTGCAGCGACTGCAGAAGGGAACAGGTTCCGTGTTCGTGTGCGTGTATTTTTTAATGAGCTAGTATTTAACAACCGGCCAAAGTAATGTCGTCTAGATGTGGATGAGCGGACAGTGACCGCCGCGGCCGAGGATCCGGTCGGTTGTTCTGCGGCGGCGGCGGCGGCGGCGGCGGCGCTCCTGCACCGGTGTCGTGGGCCGGTCTGACGTCGGTCCTCTCGATGTTAAGTTCTCGTGTAACATTTAAATGTTGTTCAGTTTGGGCGGTGTGTCTGTGGGCATGGGCAGGGTGACGTGACGTATAGTAAGTATAGTTTAACTTTATTTATTGTAAATATTGTAGTTTCACTTGTCGTGCCAAACACTGCGCCTCTGTCGATTGGTTACGCCATGTTTAAATATGAAATGGATTTAATTGAAAGTTTCTTATTTAAATCGATTTTAACACATCTCTGGTAAATATAAGATTGAATTTTATTATGTGGTTTTATTTGCCTGGATATCCGTCCAGCGGGTTATTAATGGAACGAGCTGTTAATGTTTGTATCTATTTATTCTACAAAATTTACAACAATACTATACAAAAGTGATTCCATACCAGATTCAGATTTGATACAGGGCTAGAACCTGTGTGCGGGGGGGCCGGGGTCTAACCGGCGACCTTGTGTCGGCTGCGACACCGAGACGTTACTGTCGGTACTAATAATAAGTTCACAGACAGCAGTATCCAAACTATTTCCATTTACAGATAAACTTAAATAAAAATGTTAAACTTAACTATAAATACATATTTATGACAATGAGAAATGATAGACGGATGTTTTACCGATAAAAATAAATTATGCATTAAAAAAATCACATTTCTTTAAATTTTTCTCTTTTCATAATTGGTAGTGTCTCCAACCATCTCGATGTTCTGTGTCAATACTTAGACAACCGTACAAGTTTCTCACCGAACGGACGTTGGCAACTGTATTTTTTTTTTTATTCCTAATATCAGTTGCGAGTTACAATATAAAAGCAAGTGCATAATGTTCGTCAATCTCGGTCCCCGGGCCGCGCTCCTGTAAGCCCGGGACAGCGTGGCGTCGGCTACCAGTTACCGAGTGAAGCGCGGGCGATCAGTGGTGTATGGTGTAGAGGGGGTGCTGCTGCGGGTGCGGCTGCGGCTGCAGGATGATGCGGTGCGCAACGCCGCCCAGCTCCTGCTGCGTCAGCCCCGACACCGCCACCGCGCCCGGCTGCAGCTGCGCGACGCACAATCCAAATATGTATCGCTTCCGAAACTTACAAATTATTATGTTGTAAACAAAAAGCGGCCGTCGTTTGTTATAAAAGTATTTAAGCGACATCCGCGATGCCACGGTCGGACGAATTACGGTGTTGACTGTTAGATGTCAGCGGTTGTCACTGGACACAACGAATGGAAATGTACACAATAGTAATCTGCAGGTCGGTATGGTCGCCGTAAAATAGGTTAATGTATAGATTCAGCTTCAGCATTGATTATGTTAATGCAGTGATCAGGGAGTCCTGGAGCGGTCTCCGGTGAACCCAAAACATTGAACTTTCTTTTGTGAACGCATTCATTTATATATGACGATCCCCACCGACACAACTCGACCGAACTAAGGTTATCGTATTTAAGAGAAATGAGATCGAGTTACAAATGTTGACATGTCGCCGCAGCACGGAGGACCGCGTATACCAAACACCGAACAATTTACCGTTTCAGTTCAGTTCAGCGCTTGCTTGGCCTTGAGATTTAACAACTTGTCGCAGGGCCTAATAGACTCCCAGGTCACAAGCCAAGCGGACGTCGACCAGTAACCTCTCCAGCACCATCTTGGACAATCACTCCTAGTAACGCTGTGTACTTACATGGTTACTTTTTTCATAAATATATATATTGCATTAATCAGTCTGCTAACATGATTTAAGTCGTTATTTGATGTTGCATTAATTGTAAAGACTGTTGCAATATTTATTTACTATAATTGTATTACATTGTTGTACTGAATAGTATTTATAATTGTTTAATAATAAGGTTCTTTTTTCCCATAAATGCTACAAAACACCTAAACGTACTGTTGCCCATAGTATGTATCCGACACAAAGCAGAGTATAGCCCTCTGGCTGGCAACACCACCAACTTACTGTTGTTACATCTCTATCTGTTGGCCGAGTGACATAGCAGTAGAGGTGCCTTCCATCTTCAACTTCTGAATGGCTGCCCATAAACTTTCCACATATGGTTTAAAATCAAGCCATGTTAAAAGAAAAATATATGTTACCATACTGATAAAAAATTATTCATCAAGACAAAATGGCTTTTTTAAGCAAGCAAGCTTGTTGGGTCCATGTCATGCTTGTTTGGTGTTTGAGTGGGACAAAGTAATAGAACTTTGTTCCTCCTCAGTATTGAAATAGTATGTTATAGAAAACCGAAATAAAGAATTAAATAGAAATTAAACATTAAATATTTTTCATTTATTGTAACTCTGTGTATTTTAAAGATGGTCAACAAAACCATTAGATAGTAAATATACAAAAGGTCTTTTTAATGCATTCAGGTCGCACCCCTCTCCGTGTAAAATATTTATCACATATCAAATAAATACCGTTTTATCTTCCACGCTAACCAGTTTACAAAGGAGCACCGACCACCGCCTATCCAACACGAGCAGAAGTACACTAGGGATGTACGGATCGATTGAGATTTCGGTTCTGGTTATAGATATATGAATAATATTTTACCGGTTACGGATATAAAATTATTTGATAAAATATATAATGTATTTACAAGATAACAGTTTGATTTTATTTATAGGTTTTATTTGCTACTGTAATCGCAAAAAAAACGCCTTAAAAATTAATAACCATCTAACATGGAGAGAGTCACGCCTAGTGTCCCGCCTGAGTCGAAGAAAACTTCAGTTATACAAAATGTACTCTGTGGAAAACCTGTCACGACGTGTTTCAATTAGACTATGCCTCTATCGGAAATTATTGGAATCTTTTTTAACGGGTTCGGCTACGGTCAGAGGCGGCTTATCTATGGTGCAGGGTGTGCGTTGCACGCGGGCGTAGCCATGTTAACATTCAATCAATGTGTAAGGTCAACGCGAATCCGTAAAACAACCACCGAGCTTCTGTAACTGTTATCAAATCACAATAAAATATGTAACCGGTATGTACTGTCGGTGCGCGCGGCACCGACGCGGCGCCAAAGTGGTTTGTTCGATGTGATATACCCATCTATACATATAATAAAATTGTAACTGATCGCCCTCTTTACACGAAAGATGTACGAGATAACTATTATTAGGGGTATATATTAACGCAACAAAACCCAAAACAATAGTTGTTCGTGTGTGCGTTTGTGCGCTGGTCTCAGAAACTGCTTAACCGATTTCGTTATTGTTTTCACTAATGTATTGCAGTAAGCACCACTTAATATTTAAAGTGCGGTTCATTTCAATCCGTCCATAAATAAAAAAAAAACAATTTATTCTAAACCAATGCAGGTGCTATTGCTAAGTGCGAGCCGCAGTATTTCTGAAGCAAAGCGACGGCGGTTTACTAGTAAAGTATATAATTCTACTGTTAACGAACTAGATTTTATTCTTTTAAAATAGGAAATATTTTTTTGGTGCTACCAAAAATCCCTCTTACGTATTACTGATTACGACTCCGACGATAAGTTTTCAGTTATCACCAATATCACTTAACTCGGTTCGTTACAGACTTATCGAGGAACCGACAATGAAACATGAATTCTAAAAAATATTGTATGCGTGTCCATATAACGACACAACTATATTTTTTTTGGAACTAAGAAATCAACATTCAAAATTTTTCATCGTTACTGCTCTATTACATATATAGAAGTTATGCTATAAGAACTTATATTCATAACATTTTTTTTTAATAACTGATTACTCGTGTGATGTATGTAAAAATAACTGAAAGGTTCCATTACCGTGTGCTACGTCCACAGTAAACTGAAAATAAATAGTGGGTATTATCTATTTATCTATGTAGTTCAAAGTGCTCGGCGCGCGTCGCGGGACGTTGAGCGCGAACGCGCACGATATCGGGACAACGCTACAACTGCACGCGCATAAACATGTCCGCTCACCTGCAGGATATTGGGCAGCATGGTCTGGCACGAGGACGTGGCCACGTGCAGCTGCTCCTGCTGCACCTGCTGCACCTGCTGCACCGCCTGCACGCCCACCGCCTGCGAACGTAGTGACGGTGGGTGTCAACCTCGCACTGTTAAGTTGTTGACTTGTAGATATCTATTGCTTAATTTTTACTAAACAGCTAAAAATGTACAGCACGATCTAAAAACATTATTGTCACGTTTTCAAATGAGCAAGAGTCATTACATGAACGGCGACTTACATGTATCTGTATGGGCTGGTGCTGCGGGTGAATCTGGATAGTTTGCACCTGCAGCTGCTGCGGCTGCTGCAACACGGTACATCATCGTTATATCGTCACAACGAACTGGACAGTTCGGCGTCGATCGGCAGTGGTCACGTGCGAACCTTCGGGTATAGAGTGCTCCACCGTGGTGCACCCTGCTAAACAACGAGGAAGGCCACCTATCGCAGGTTCCCTGTTGTTGGACGTTATCGAATTCTGACCTTCTTAATGCCACGTACGAGCCCAGCTCCACCGAGATACCGACGGGCTCTCCGAGGCGCTGTTGACGGTGCAGGACACCGATCTCCATGATATAAATAAGTGGGATAGAGTATCAGGATCATATGTTTGGGCCCACTTCGCTTTGTCCTGTAGTAGCGAGAGCTGAGAATCAGCAATCAAGATGGAGCAGTAAATTCGAAGTAAAATAAGTATACAAAACGCTAACTCCTCAAAGGTCCCGCGCGGTGGCGCTGCCGCGAATGATCACTTGATAAAAGTATCAAGTGGTACACAGCCTCGTAAGCACATTTATCCTGGTAGTGACTGGTAGTGTCAGTGGGCCGGTCGATCGGTACAGCGAGCTCGCCCGTAGAGTGTCTGGTACCGGCCGCTGGGTTGTGTGTGTGTGCGTGTGTGTCGTGTACACATTCGGACAATACTAACGGTGTTAATGTGCTGATGCGTCTGCTGCAGCTGCAAGGACTGCACCGACGATATCACGGGGTACGTGTGCTGCCCGCCCTGGGGACCACACCGAAGTGCTCAGTACCTAGTTATACTTTCACGTGACTACGAGGAGACTGTGCGAGCGTGTCAACAATTATTTTACCGCTCGCTGTTTCAGACGAGATTTTCTTGCATATACTTTAATATGTCTTGTGCATAGTTTTAATGTTCTTCATCAGCTCCATCGGATCACCCCGTGTGCGTGGTCTGACAGCCAGTCGGCCAGTATTATAATGTGATTGAGTACGTGCTTCACTACGAGATAAAAATTAAACTAACCGACTACTGTCACACAAAACATATAAGTGTGTGAAGTAAAGACTTCAGTTAAAAAGTTAACTAAAATCGTCAAGCAGCCAACGTCCGAGCTCCTGCGGCTCGCGGCGTCGACTGTTCTCACCGAGCCGGCGCGGGTACCTGCACAATGCCCTGTTGCAGCTGCTGCGCGTGTATCGGTACGGCGAGCTGCTGCACGCCGCCCACCTGCAGCACCTGCTGCTGTAGCTGCTGCACGTGCTGCTGCTGCAGCTGCACCTGCTGCACTTGTTGAACCTGCTGCTGGTGCTGCTGTTGTTGTTGCTGCTGCTGCTGTTGTTGCTGCAGTTGGTCCTGTTGCTGCTGTTGCTGCGAATTAATATGCCAATGACTAAAATGACTGCACCCATGATATATTAAAAATACTGTCTCCGCCAAAGTACGACATCTGTGTTCGATCACGATGTAAATATCTGACGTCACACCTCCGTGGGGGACTCGTAGCGAGGATACAGTTGAGTACCTTATAGCTAAGAAAACAAAAGGTTATTTAAAATGCATGCAGTCCCCTCGCTGTCGAGTGGCCACTGCGGCCGGCCGGCGGTGACGTACCCGGAAGGCGTACAGGCGCTCGGAGCCGTCGGGGCTGAACACGCACATCTGCACGTGACTCAGCAGATGCTTTTTGAGGCTGTGCAAGTACGTGTAGCTCTTCACGCAGATGCCGCACTTGAACTTCTTCACGGCGCCCGTCGCCCCCGCGCCCGCCGCCGCGCCCGCCCCCGCGCCCGTCGCGCCGCTCGCGCCGTCGCCATCTGCGCCTTGACCCTGACAACCAATCATGTTATCGGTTGAAACGTCTCACACGGAGTCCCCGTGGATGGTCCCCGACGTCCGACCGCCAGTGGAATCGGACTCGTCGCCGATTGGATATTAACAGATGTGACCTTTTTGTACGTGTTTTATTCTCTGTATAGAAAATATTCTGAGGGACTGTTCGATTTGACTATATAGCCATAAATAGTACTAAGTTCTTTCCGTAACTGTCAGCAGGAAGACAAACATACAATATATCTGGGTATAACGATTTAAATAACGCATCTGGAGCACTGTAGGGACTTCAGTAACGGCAATAGTAATTCTGGCGGGTACCTGTCATATTATATTAAGTATTTGTAACGATATACGTATGTCGTAAATAGCGTTCGTCACGTCGGGCCGCCGACCCCGGGCTGCACGACACCACACAGCCGGGCTCGCCTCGTTCAGGCTCGTTCCGGACCCCCAGACCTGCCCCCGCTGCCCTGACGCTGCAGTATCAACTTCACCTGGTCCGGCTGGCCGTCGTCGCTCTTGTCGTCGTCGGGCGCGAGCAGCGTCGGCTGCCCGTCGGCGCCGCACGACTCCGGCTCCGCCTTGGAACTCGCGTGGCTCTTCGAGTGCTTCTTGTACGCACTCAGCTCGGCGAAGCCTGTGAAATATTGACAGTTATTTTTAAATCGAGTGAAGCTTTCTGTACCGTTTACATTAAATTCATTCAATCGCCGCGTGTTATTTGGGTGGTTAAATCAATTATGCTTAGCGAACGGTCAACGGGTGCCCGCGAAACTGACCGGACGTTCCGTGTAGGAACCGGTTAAGGGACAATCCTGTCCCGATTTTTGAACATATTTGGAAAAAATGTGCCGATTTCGTCTAATTTATCAAGGGTTTATCGTACGAGTGATAATCGCATTCTTTAACGAAAAATAACACTGTGGGGAAATCCCGAGTTGCCTCGACGCGGTGTTCGACTTCGTTAGT
>PDGT01000060.1:300491-404412 GCA_003671415.1 Megathymus violae | reverse complement strand
CACGAACCTGCCGGGTGAGCGCCGTGCAGGCCGCGTCGTATTATCTAAAGCACCACTTTACCACACTACAAAATTTGCAAAACCTTTAAAATATTCTGCGCAAGTTTAGAATTAAAAAAATATTCTATCGTATAAAGCTGTGCACTTCGGACGCCTTTCACGTATAATGTACGGGGTGTTGTTTCCATAAGATAGTTAAATGAAAGATGTTGCTGAGTAGAGATATTTGTATTGATAAAGATGTTGTTAATGAAATGTAAAGAGCACGCGCGGTCTGATTGTTTCCCTTAAACGTAATGAATTTAATAATGAATTAAGGCGCGTGGCGCGTAAAAGTGCTTAGAACGCAAAGTGTACGGTTGCACCGTACATATAATATAATAATTACAGACAAAGTTAATGCAAACAATATGATGGTCTCTGTGCACCTAATTTTTTTTATAAGTTTAAAAGTTTATCAACCAAAGCTTTATATTTCACTATGAAAAGTAAGTTTTCTAATTAAAATAGCATATAATTAAAACAGCAAGTTATATTTTTTTTGTGGTTTAACTATAAACTGCGAGTAAGTCCATCGGTGGGCGACAGGTCGTTGGTCTCTTCGGAGACCGTTCCCTCGCTGTCTGGTGGCCTGCCTGCTACCGTTATTTAATAAAGTGTTTGATGGATAGCCCTCTTAAACGGCACCGAACAAGTAGTGTGAGCCGCACACAGCACGTGTTTCAAAACAACAAGATGTCGTGTCGCGTGAGGCGCGGTGTGGTGTGGTGTGACAGGGACGGTTGAGGTGTGCGCGTGAGGTACCTCTTGTGAGCGGTGTGCGTGAGCACGTGGTTGTTCCTGGCGGAGGAGGTGGTGAACCGCGCCGAGCACAGTTTGCAGCCGTACGGCTTCTCGCCCGTGTGCGTGCGCCGGTGGTAGATGAGCGCCGACTGCTGCGCGAACTTGCGCTCGCACACCGCGCACGAGTACGGCCGCTCGCCTGCCGACCAGTGTCGCGTATCATCAACCAGAGTTAAAACTTGCATGCTGAGATTCATTCCGTTGCAGTAAAGTTACTTCTAAAATACCGCAAGAGAGTAAGAGAGAGAGTTTACGTTTGATGTTTAAAATTATAATAACATAAGCGATCTAACCGGTGTGCACCCTCATGTGCGCGTTCAGTTTGGAGACCTCGTAGAAGCCCTTGCCGCAGACCTTGCACACGTGGTTGCGGATGCCGCGGTGCTTCTTCATGTGCTGGCACAGCGTGGAATGTCGGCGGAAGGTCTTGTTGCACTCGGAGCACTTGAGCGGCTTCTCGCCGGTGTGCAGCCGGAAGTGCACCTTGAGGTCGGTCGGGTTGTAGAAGCTCTTGGCGCAGATGGAGCAGACGTACGGCCGCTCGCCGCGATGTCGCGCCGTGTGCGAGCGCAGCGCATACCCGCTGAAGAAGCGCTTGTCGCAGAACACGCACTGGTGCGTCTTCTGCTCGAAGTGCGTCTGCCGGTGGCGGTATAGCAGCGTCTTGCTGGGGAACGTGCGCTGGCACACCGAGCACGTCGGCTGCTTGGGCGCGCGCTGCTCGTGCGTGCGCATGTGCATCTTCAGCATGCCGGGGCCCTGCGACGGACACCGTGCCGTTACTCCCCGTCCGCGACGGTCGTGACACACTCTGTCGGTCTTCGTGTCGGTGTACAATATTATTTTCACGATGCTTATTTTCATAGAAGTTGATCTTAAAATTATGTGAATTAAAGTAAATATAATATTATAATAAAAAAATAAAATTATAAATTAAAGGTGCATCTTTGGCTTTTGAATAGTATTAGCTCTTTAGATTGATAAAATTTGGCGAATTTTATGTCTGTTATTATTATGCTGTGACAATATCCGGCGAATGTGATATCATATTTATTTTCTAATTTTAATACTTCAAGGTTTCCTGTAAATGCAGTTGAAAAAGAAAAATGGATTCGAATGTTGAACCTGATAGGTAGAGTTCCTCACGAAGTTTACTGTAAACATTTTAAGGACAACTACTTCGTTCTACGAAATCACTGACATCTTGTTAATGAAGAATCTATACCTACAAAATTCGTTGGTTAGTTCACTTCCGAGGGCAATAAGTTATATCGATTTACATCAAAGAATTAATTAAAACTAATAAGTATTATTATTGTTTTCTTTAGTACCTTTTAATCATGTTTTGTTTTATTTCAATCAGGTTACAAATAAAAAAGATATGTTAATATACAAAATCCCGTCCAATAAGGTTAAGTTCAGAGTAGACGAAGCGAAGTAAAGAGAAGTTACTAGAATTAGCATGGTATTATTTAAATTACCATGTAATAAATATTCAAGAGAACGAATTAAATAATCGAATATCTAAAATATAGCAAAAACCCTGTGATGGAACAGCCCACTTCATGTGCACGGTTGTGAATTTGACATCACTAAAAGTCAATTGCACAGACATGTTTCGGTGACGCGATTGTGAGACGAGTGTTCGTCTGTTACGTTGGTATATAATTTTTAGGGGTGCGAGTAACGTGAACGGGTCCGCTCGACCCGGGGCGGAGGACACCTCGTGTCGCGTCGTGCCGTCCGATCGCACTTCGACTAGTTTCCTTATTTTAACGCGTCGCATTTCTGCCCCGGTTGCATGCAACTCGGTTTTCGAGTATACGGGAGTGGAACGTGGAAGCCGGTCGGACGTTTGTGTAGAGGTCGGGGTCTCGCCTTGAAGGTTCTCTCGCAGACGGGGCACATGGGCGGCTTCTTGCAGTTGGCGCGGATCCAGTTGGAGTGCGAGCGCATGTGCAGCTTGAGCCAGCGACCGTGCTTGAACTCCTTGTGGCACAGCGTGCACATGTGGCGGCCCGCGCCGGCCGCCGCCGCCGTCGCCTGCAGCACCACCATCTGCAGGTAGCTCTCCTCGTCCGAGTTCAGCCCCTCCTCGCGCGCCGGCTGCGACTTCCGCTCGATCTCCAGCTGGAATTGAATTGTACGACGTGGACTCGGGAGCTACATACATAAACTACATATTCGGGATCGAGTTTTCACCCGGCGTGCACCGCACTCCTGTCCTGGCGGAGGGGGCGGGGGCCGCCCAGGTAAACGTACTGTTAAATTTATACTGTCCAATGGCACAACGCGCGGGCGGCGCTAGGTGAGTTGTTGGGTCTAAAACGAGATGAGACGAGTTGAGTTACTTAGTTGATTGGGAGTAATTAATGTGTAATTTGTATGTGTAAGTATAAGGTATAAGGCCGGTATAAGGTAAACAACGGTGACGTGCAGATCGCTACTCACATCGACCTTATTCTCCGGCGCGACGGGCTGCGTCTCTGATAGCTCAGGGTGCTCCGTGTGCTCCGGCGTGGTGAA
This sequence comes from Megathymus violae, assembly GCA_003671415.1. NCBI lineage: Eukaryota > Metazoa > Arthropoda > Insecta > Lepidoptera > Hesperiidae > Megathymus > Megathymus violae. The sequence continues at coordinate 401,043 of PDGT01000060.1, read as the reverse complement.
GAAGTTCTCCAGCAGCTGGCCGGCGCTCGTGCTGCTGCTCAGCGTCGGCACCTCGATGAACTGGATGAATTGCGAGCTGTCGCAACTCAGCAGAGATTTACTCTCCTAGAAAATAAAAAAGGTGCAACTGTGTATAACTGTGGGGTCTGCCTCTCGCATCTCACTTACAAAGGTAAGCAATGGGACCGTTCCCGTACATATAGCAACTGGGTATTGACTACATGCAAAAATATAATTAAAATCATGACAACTGCGGTCGAGTAAACCGATTGAGGTTATGTTATGCATGAAGTTTACAGGCGTTTTGTTTGGCTATATACGGACTTCACGACGATCGCAAGCTCGAGGACGGTGTGCCGGAGATGTGGGCTCTCGGTGCGTCGGTGCGTCGGTGCCGTCACCATAACACATCGGCATCCCCCCGCTGCTCGACATGGGGTAGTTCGAGAAGAGGGTTTATCCCTTCCATTTCGTCCAGCGACCCTCAGATGAAGCCCCGGTTTTGCGAATATCCTGGGACGGTAGTGATCACTTATCATCAGGTGATCCGTCTGCTCGGTCGCCTGCTTGATGCAAAAATATACCTGTATCACATAGATACATATTTTTAAAACGGACCTAATTATTTGAACGCACTATTAAATCATCTCGTGTGCTGCTTCTCAATAACAGCATTATAAAAAAACATTATTTCATCAAATTATTGTTTACAAGTAGGTAGTCCGCGCTCCGACCGCCGGTCGGGGGAAACGTGATCCGTAAGTTATCAAATAATAAACGCAATATCAACCAATTCGTAAACGTTTCACGTTTACCATATAGTATGTAAAACTTCACACGAATGACTCTATCCACTACACATCTTCTAAAGATCCAAGTATCTGTCGAGGATATTGCGATCTGACTCTGTTGTTAAAATTCGACAACATTTAAGTACGTATAACTCTTTAACGCGATTTGCTCTCAACCAAAAATAATCAGCCAGAGCTAGTCAGCGGCAGAATTCCGCAGCTCGGACGCGAACGTGAGGTGCCGCGTGCAGCTCACGAGAACGAAACGCGAGCGACCTGCGACCGCTCACCGCTACGTCGACCTTGAGCGCCTCCTCCGCGATCCGCTCGGCCTGCTCCCGCAAGGTGACGTCGTTTCTCTCCACCTGCTCCTTGAACGCGTGGCTGCGGGAGATCTGGTGGACGCACTGCAGACATAGCTGGGTGGGCAGGCCGTCGCCGACGGACACCTGGTCGGTGGTCAGGGGTTACCGGTGAACACATATATGAGAATTGTTGCGATGATTATGGCAATGTTCTCAAAGTTCTACGTGCATGCCATGATTGTTTTAAACAAACATTTCAATAAGTAAATTAAATTGTTTATTATTGAGTTCAAATAAATGTGTTGTTCGGAAAGGGTTTGTGACACCAGACATTCACTTATCATTATAAAACTATGGGAACTCTTCTAATTTCTGGAACCACTAGATAGTACATTAAGGAGTTGGTTGTGGCTGTTATTGTTATATGGTGGATCTAAAAAATCCTAAAATAAGAACAGTGAACTTGTACATAGCCATAAGTTGCAGGCCAACGTCCACTTGTTATAAACTAAACCATTGGCCACCCACTCAACGGTTAATTAATACCCTCATATTAAATAAAAACCAAAAGCAATTTTATGGGGTAGGAATGATTAAACAATGTATGTTCTTCTGTCCTAGTTACTGCACTTACTTGTTTTATAACCACACAATAGATTAATTTTACAGTCTGATAATCTTCTAGAAATGTAGTGATAAAGAGAAATAGAAAGAGAAGAGTGAAATAGAATGTAAAGTGGCCAATGGATAGTAACACAATAAAATTATACAAAAGTAAAAATATAATAAGACAACATTAGCTTCACATAAGTAAATCTGATACATGTGTAATAAATGAGATACCTACTATATTAGGAGCTCTATATAGGAAGCTATTATGTCGAAAGACAATGTCACACCTGCTACATGGTGTTACCAAGATGTGTGAACTGTTGACTGCTCGCCACTCACAAAGGTACTTCTGGTTTGTGACGGTACACAGAGTAAAATAAATATTGAATGTCAAATATTCCTATATGTAATTGTTTATAATAAGTTTAATAATTTAAATATTAAACCACACGTTGATTAAATTAATTTTATTACTAATTATGTTCAAATAAATAAAATTTAAAACTGCAATATGTACCTATAGATATAAATAACGATAAAAAAGATTCAATGTAATTCAATATTTACAGCCAAATAATACTTAATATTGTTGATACATAAGTACTCGGCGGACAGCGGAGATTGCTACATACAAACTCGTATAAAACTAAAAAAAGCGAGACAGCCAGTATGACGACAACGAACTGAACCATAGTACTATGGACATCTGACTACGCAAAATGTTTTATGAATGAAAAAGACGGCTGCCGCGGTTCAAACTCAAGATAAGTTGACCACGTCACGTCACATTGTTGGAAAATTAGGTATTTTATTACATAATTTAATTCAGTGGTCCCTAGCATATTCATTGTAAATATTTCCTTAAAAAGGTACTTGTTGGACATGTGAAAATTAAATCAAATTTAATAATTGATCGTCGGTTCACTCGAGGCCTAAGTTTTCGTATTTTTCTTAAAACAGAAAAGGATAGCGACATATTTCTCAATCAAATTTCTATTAGATCTACGCATGATACTCGAAATTACTACTTTCCCGCTGACTCCTAAACAAAGATGTCGCGATGGTGCAATATGATAAGTTTAGGGAGTGCGATAGGGACAACAATATTTTACTAAAATTAACAATCTTTCATCTCACCTGCACTTTTGATATTCCCATCAGCATCGTCGCAGTCAATTGTTCAAACAAAGGTCTCATGTCCTTTTTTATTTGTAAACAAGCCCGACAAATTTTCTCAAAATTTAATTTCTGTGTTTTGGCCGCCATTTTCAGGTGCAGCTATTCCGCTGTTTTCGTCCTTGTTGTACAATCGTTTTCATACAATATGGTTGATCAATATTATTCAGATTGGTAATTTCATAACGAATTCAATTAATCAATATGCACTTAACACTCCATTTTTAATAATTAATCACTTTGATTCTTATAAATGTTGTATCTATTCCTTACGGTCCAAAAATCTATCCACTAAAGTAAGACAGACATAGAGATACGTCGACGAACAATGTAAATGTGTTATTGCACTGAAAAGCGCCGTGCCAAGTGGTAAGGGACTGAGAAACGAACAGACCCGAGTAAAATATTGGAGATGGATGATGAAAATATCCACAGGTATAAACGAGATAGCTACATTTCGTTAGATTGTTGGGGAAACGAGTACGCAGTACAAATTACGGAAACTTAGACATACTGTTTTATAGTAAATAATAATGTTTCCTGAATATTTATTCAATCGTCAAATATCGATTATGTGAAAATGAAATGCATAAAATGAGGAATTTGTAATATTGTTCAAGTATTTAATTTTATATCATGATTTCGATATCAACCAACTCCTTCTATCCCAGTCCAGTTTAATACGCTAGAGAGAGATGTCAATATGTAATTATATCGACATGTAAGTAGTATGCACCATTTTCAATGCATTCAACTCAGATTTAAAATTGTGCAAGGCTTTTAGTTATGCGAACATTAATTTTTAGGTATCTACTACGATCTTCATGAAAACCTACTTAAACTTCTATTCAAAATAATAAACGACTCAGGCCGGCAAGGTTTATTAACCTCGGAGAGGATGTAACAAAAATTATATTGTCCCTATCAAGTCAACAATGCTTTGAGGATTTCTTGATGATCGATACAGTATGGTGACCGCAACAGTGAGGGAATTATATACGTGCGGCTGCAGTGAGGAATAGAAAGACCGAAATCTCTAAAACTATTTAATTCAAAACTGAATGTTACAATTCGAATTATTGCAAGTTAATTATAAAGTAATGATCCAGAGACAATGTTAGAACTCTGAATGATGTTCCCACGTATCGAAATGCTGATACACAGATTTTACTCACACTCCCACGACGTGGTGGTTCGGACGTACGGGCTCAGCGATATCGGATCCGGTTAGGGTACTTTCGGATGATAAGGCCCCTTTTCTAACAAGGGTAATAACAGTAGGTTATATTAGTTTGTTGAGTCATTATTAGTTTGTTGAATTATATCATAAATTACGGTGCCTTGACCGATCACAGCGTTCGCGATTTATGTACTTTATGAAGGTTTGCTACATAATCATTATTTAGTTCAGCCTTATAACTAAAACCATCCATCGTTATATAGTTCCGTTATATCACCGGGATTTTTCTTACAAGATTGTTATAGGGAGTGAAAATAATTAATTGTTTTCCAATGAACAGAGAGCAGAACTTTAAGAGGTGTAATGTTACACAAAAAAATAACCCAAGTGCACTAACACAGGTGTTAGCTTACCCTAACGCCGTAACGCTCTAAAAACTGGTCGGTGTAGCTGTTACGTAACTCTCATTACTACCATGCCCAACATACCATAACACATTGGTCAACGGTGGCAAACAAGCGGCCGTTAACCTTAATAATAAGACGACGGTCCTTCCTGCACTAGCGACGTCTCCGCACCGCACGGCAGCGTTGCCGATTCTACGTCTTTTTACGTAGATCTACGTATTTTAAGCCTTTCCTGCAAACCTACGAACTTCAGTCCCAGAATCTACGTATTTTCTATCAAAATTGTCCAAATGCACACTTGCCTTGCCATTCAACACGTCGAGCCATTCATTTAAAAAATGCTCAAATTTAAAACGTTCTGTACCTTGTATAGCCCATTTAGGGTAAATGTTTCCAGGTAATATGTTTATCATTAACTTCACATATTTATCTTACTTAGTTTTCAAATAATAATTTATTTTCAGGATTATGTCCAAAAAAATGTGACTGAATAAGACCGAGAAGAAAAAAAAGTGGTAATTCCTTGATGTTTTTGTTAGCTAAGGGTATTTTTTTTTTATTCATTGTTTGTCTGCTGTCTGTTACTTTTAGGGTCATATAAATTGTCGTTTTATTCACTTTTACCTACTTTACTCACTTGATTTCACTCAGAAAAAAAGTAAGTAGATCCACGTTTTTACTATATGGAAATTTTACTATTTCTACGTAATATTCTAATCTGGCCTACACCTTTTTCAAAATCCGAGTTGGCAACACTGCCGCACGGTGCGCGGCGTCGTGGCTTTTCCTGACAACGAGGACGCATCTTCAAATTTTAATTTAAAATCAGGATACGTTTAGGTTCCAAACACCAGGATTAAGCGGTTGGAAACACAATACTAATATGTGGTCAGCTTGTTGTTTATATCCCTCACTCATCGTAGTGTCTAAACCAACCTTCGTGATTTGGGACAGAAACTGACCTATAACCTCTCTCTATAACCTATAACCTATAACCTCTGTGCTAGGGATGTTGCGAATATTCGCATCCGCATCTGCAATTGCAATAATCAATGCGGAGTATCATGCTAATACGAATGTCGCACAAGTTGGTACAAGAAAGCAATTAGACGGGGCCGAAGACCCGCGTGCCGTCTGCACGTGCCCGTTGACAACAGGAGCAAGATTTCATTGGGCGACAGGTTCCGACGCGTTTGTTATTGTGTATCATTTGTTTACCGTACATCAATATTTAAGTGTTTAGTTTCGCATAAAGGAGTATTGAGTGTTATTGTAAATAAACAGTGTGCATTGTGTGTTAAGGGAGATTTATGCAGTTTGTTTATTAAAATATTTCGAAGTGAATTACAATGTCACCGCCGATACAAAGTGGTATTTGGAACTATTTTAAAGCAAATGAACACAACCACGATAAAGCTGATTGTAAAATATGCAATAAAAGTAACTCTCACAAGGGCCATACCACATCGTCTTTAAAAAATCATCTGAAATCGATGCACCCAGAAGAGTTTAGTTTATTTGAAAGTTCAAGTCAAGAAAAACGATTGCGGAAGGAGAAAACTGACATATGTAATTTTCATCATAAAAAAAATATTAACATTTCGACTGAAAAGTAAAAATCAAGATCCGCATTCGCATCCGCGGATGTGAAAAAATCTACATCCGCAACATCCCTGCTCTATGCTGTACAACGTGTAATAATATTAAAATTACCGCTATAGATAACTAGTTTGATTTACAAAAAGAAAAAGTCGTATAAGACAAGGCAGACATAAATATGATATAAAAACGAATTTTATATCGAAAAGCTAAGCTAACTTGGTTCGGATTATTTAAAGTGTTTTTAAGTAAATTTTAAGTTCTAAGTCATGTTCAAGTTATGACACACAGTAGAGAAGTACAGTATTAGAAATTTTCACATATACGGTAATTGCACAGTAATGTTGAAAATATACTATGAACTTTTCGTAACATGGTTCAGATTCAGATTCCATTAAGTGCGAAAATACTTTACCCTATATATAAGTTACTCTATGAATACTTCGAACTGATAGAGACAGTGACGTACCGTAACTACCGAGTCTAATTTGAAGTTTAACACTGTCACAGCGCCCAGTCTGACAGTAACAAGAAGTCAGTCAGTCAGTGAAGCTTAAGTCAAGTCAGCAGGTCAAGCACTCGAATGGGTATTTTGTGTATTAAAGAAAATATTTTTTTCTTGTAACTATAGCAAGTGAAACTTAAACGAGTTGGGCAATTGTAAATAATGGAATATCAAAGATAAACAACGGAACATCATTGAAACAGAGTTTGCGACGCTTCTTATTTTGCATTTATGTGCGTTGTGTACGTATACAAGGTGGTAGCTGCATTACGCTAGCGTTTTCGTATTAAATAGTTATTATTAACTGTGCCGCTGTTTTAGGTGCCGAAGCTATGCCAGAGCATTTGGAACTGCAACACCTAGTGGACCTGTCTGGCAGCGGCGACGAGACTGTTCCAAACCTGCTGGAGAACAAGAGGCCACTGATCAAACGATGTCCTTACCTTGGGCTAATATTGGCGACTTTATCGTCACTATTCTTCTCGTTGTGTTCGGTTATAGTGAAAAGTTTGGTGAACATGGACCCGATGCAGCTCGCAATGTTCCGGTTCATCGGGGTACTGTTGCCAACTGTACCAGTCGTGATATGCACGGAGCAACCCGTATTCCCCGAAGGTAAACGTTTGCTCCTCGTGTTACGTTCCATAGTCGGTACGATTGGGTTAATGTTAAGTTTTTATGCATTCAGGAACATGCCACTGGCCGATGCGTCAGTCATCGTGTTCTCGGTTCCGGTGTTTGTTGCGTTATTTGCAAGAGTATTCTTAAAAGAGCCCTGCGGCATCTGGAATACTGTTTCGATCATCCTGACGCTCGTCGGTGTTATATTGATCACGCATCCACCGTTTCTCTTCGGCGATGGTCAAATAGATACCAATCGGAACTACAGCAGCTTACGGGGAGCAGTGGCAGCGTTCGTGTCGACAATATTCGGTGCGAATGCTTATGTCCTTTTGAGAATGTTGAAAGGACTACATTTTTCTGTGATTATGACAAATTTTGGCGCTATTGCCATTTTACAAACTTTTTTTTATTGTTTTGTTTTTGGTGTCTTGTGTATGCCCAACTGTGGCACTGATAGATTTCTTGTGGTGTGCCTTGCCCTATTCAGTTACTTGGGGCAGATTTTGCTTACAATGTCCCTACAAATGGAGCAAGCGGGCCCTGTGGCCATAGCTCGTTCTGCTGACATAGTTTTTGCATTTTTATGGCAAGTAATGTTTTTTAATGAAATCCCCAATAAATATTCTGTATGCGGAGCCGTTTTAGTATTGAGTTCAGTGATGCTAGTTGGCCTGAGGAAATGGGCAGTAGCCTTACCAGCAGACTCCCAATTGCGAAGTAAGTTGGGTGTGTTGGCACAATAATGAAGTGTTTTATAAAAATTTGTTGCTAGTCATTGTTAAGTCATATCACTGTATAAGTTTGCCTCCTATGGGTATGTGATACCAAAGATTATTATTTGTATTATTTAAGTTATACACTCATGTTATTTTAGATTGCACTGAGTATAAGAAGAGCCACAATAATTATAATAGCATAAAAGTTTTCACCCTATAAGACTGTTAATTAAGACCATTTAATAAAGAGTTTAGAATCTTCACATAAATTTCTCTTAAGCCTGGCTTGGGCTATGCAAATGTTTTAAGAGAGTCAGTTACTTTTTAGGCATTACTAAAATACTAGAGTAGTCTGATCCAGTATTAAAGCCTTTACACATTGTGAACTTTTTTAATGCATTCAAAGTTAGCATAGTGGGAAGATATAGTGATGACTAAACACAATTTTGGTCTGAGAATTTGGAAGGGATGGGATATGAATTGAAGTTATTACCATATGATATCCACTGTAGGTATTTGCTGTAGGCTTTGATACATGTTTTCAGTAAACTATATTAGATATTTCACATATTTTTATGTAGGCAAAGTCAGTGGTTATTCTCTAGAATATATTGCAAATAAAGAGAGAAAATAATATAGTTACTGAATGTTCAGTTTAAAAATCCTCATAATCCACATAGCTATTCCAGAATTTATTTATTTTAATTAAGGTTAAGGATTACATGATTACAAATATTCAAATTCAATGGATAAAAGTAAATTAGTACATGCAGTATAAATTTTTTAACTTATATTATATAATGTAATATTGGTAATCTGTTGTGTGCTCAGACAGGCCTTCTCCATTTTAGCAGCACATCATGTTTTAGCAGGCTTTAACTTTATTCTGTTGGTATTTTACTTTTCTACTAATAGAATGAGTTTAACCTCTTATTAATATCTTTATTTAGCCAGTTTATTAAATCATTGGAAGTATAGGTGTTACAAGTTGAATATTTTATAATTGTGAAATAAGGAACCTGAAGGTAATTCGGGTGATAATGAATCCATCTCAAGAATAGTATGTAAGATAAATATAAAGTTATGTTCATTTGTTTGTGAAAGACGTTGAATAACATTCAGATATCGACGCTAAAGGCATCAAATCATTAGTGACAGCCAGTAGTCGTTAGACACATGACAATGTGACGTTCAACAGACAACTATATATGTCAATACTGTTCTCTGTTCGTTTAAAAATTCTATAATTTTAGCTCGCATTTCGCTGATATAGCAGATATTATAAGATGTATGGGATTGTTTCCAATTTACGATTATAGAGTTATTATGTATAGCTACTGTATATTTAACATACGTAAAAATTGACGAGAAATCTAATGACATTATTTACATACCGGTCAAGTGACACATTGTTTTCTCTCGTAATACCAAAGAAAAACATTTTCATTTGACATAATTATATATAAATTAAGTAAAAAAAAATTGTTAGTTTTATTGAAGAAAAAAGATAATAATGATGTAGATAATATACTAAAAAATAATTTTATAGGTTTAGGTTCCAATCTTCAGCCCACTCTCCTCATCAATCTAGGGCATTGATCAGACAAAAAATAAAATCGTTGGGCGCGTGAAATTTCTATCAAGTCTACCGTTAGATCATTATAAATGCTATTTACATATTTACTTACACAAATTATTCGGTGTACTTTAATTAACTGGGTGTTTTGGTTTCTTATTTACTGTAATTTACTTTCAGAACGTTTACATTAAGTTTATATTATAATTAGATATCCTGCGAAGTGGATGCGTGTGATAGCTAATTAGTTATTGTTATCAATATATGTACCAAGTTGCATGGCGTGGTTTCCGATTCCCGTACACATCGTCATCTAAATCGCATGAAGCGTGTTTCATTTCGATTATTAGTGTTGATGTTCCTTTCCTTGTACTAGTTACTTTTGTTTGTTTCGCTTGTATTAAGCGATAGGAACACTTTTGACACGCAAGTAACAAATTGTAATGCTTTTCAGTGTCGTAATATTGGACGTCTTATTATGCAATCCGTTTTGTAATTATATGTTTATAGCCGAACTTTTTTAATTTTTACATACGAGTACGTATTTACTATATCGATCTAGTCATCACTAGTCATATTGTTATTGTTCGTGATATTAAATATTATTATTTATTGTATTTAAATGATAGGTACGTGATGTATAATAAATTCGTTTCACATAACCAATAGACATATGAACATGTTTAACTGTTGCTGGTCGTTTGAGGTCCGTAATAATACAAATATAAATTGTGTTACATTGTTACTTGTTATCGATTTTCAAACCTAGTTTGTGAATAATACTTTTGAATGTTACACTCATGAATTTAATTATTTTGATTTGTCGATAATTTAGGTGCTGTCATGTCGGGTTACACAGTGGAACTCCTCAACAACGCGGTCTGGCGTTTTTTCGTTATATTTGGAGAAGTCCGTGTCGATTTTCGGTAGGTGGCATTGATACTGACCATACATTTTTGAAAATTTTCTTCGTCATTTTCCATAAATGGAAATTTTTGAGTTAAGTCCCTTTCATTCTAAAGGTGCGACATGTAACACATGTTGGTATATTACTGTTGTTTATTATAAGTGCATGTTTCCTTTGTAGGAGAGAGACATGTTACGCTTGTCTAAAAGTAGATATATACCATCATACATTGAGCTCGCGAATTGTTGCAGACTAGATTTTTAGTAATTAAATATATCAAAAGTTTGATTCGTTTCAATGTTCCGTTAAAATAGGCAAGACATTTCCGTACAACCCAATACTTATATAAAACACTTATAACCTACGCCTACGCCTCACTTTTAGAAATAGTAACTGCATTGTTCTGAGAATGGGTTTTTTTCCACATTTCATTCCACGGAAACATCTTGGAATGAAAACTATCCTAGATTATGACAATGTAACATTTAATTATATCCATTGATATAATAGGTCTGATACGTTATGAGACAGACAAAAGTAAAAAAAATAGTAGTGACCTCTATATCGATAGCAAAGCCTACCTATATTAAAATTTCCAAATAATAAATAATGTACAATTTCGGCCCCGTTACTATTTTATTATTAGTATAAATGTGTATTATGAGTATGTGTTAACTGCATTGAGAGTAGTCAATTTTTTTATTGTGGCTGTTGTTGTAAATTGGGGACCGAAGTTAGTGCCCATTCTAGCGACTGGACTGTGCGCCGCGGGAGTAAACCCTCCTTGTAAAGTTCTAGTCACAGAACAGATGAAAGAGACGTCTCATCTGAACGGACCGGACTTCTTTCATATGCTCTGTAGTCTAGTCATTAATTGTCTGGTTGTATTTACCAAGATATACATTTATCGATACTGCTGTATTCGTGGCTGCACACAATGTTATTATTATATTTAATTTAGTATCTACAAATTAAAAAAAACCTTTAAGTTGTACAAATACACTACCGGTCAAAAGTTTGAGACCACTAATAAAAGATTTTTGTTATTAGTAAGTATTCTTAAAATATTGGTGATAAAAAGTAATCTGCACACCTGCATATTCTATTGTTTTTAAAGATTGCCTAAAAGCTAATTCTTTTGTATATAAGCCAAGGAAAGGGCCATAAACCAGCATTGTTTCCAAAGTGCAATGTGAGCCGAAGAAGAGCTAGTCCGATAATCGATTGTAAAAATTTTATTACCTCATTACCGCAGCTGACATTTCATTTTTTTTTACATCATCTTACAATGCGATTGTTCTATATTTTTAAAATATGTTTTTAAGTTTATTTTAACCCGATATTTTCATGGTTATCTACGAATATCCGCTGTTAGTCTGATTTTGTGATTCCTACAGTCAAGACGTCTCTAAAATGGGAAAAGTTTGCGAAATTAGTATCGAAACGCGATCTGCCATCGTTGTTCTCCATAATGAAGGCAAATCTGAACGTGAGATTGCATCTCAACTCAAGTTATCAAAGACTTGTGTTCATCGCACTATTGTGCGGTACAAACAAACTGGCAGTAATCAAGATCGTCCGCGCTCCGGGAGACCAAGAGCTACGACTTCTAGTGAAGACAAATTTATTGTGGTAACCAGCAAGCGAAACAGACGCCTAACAGCCCCAGAAATCCGCGTTGAAGTCAACAAATCTCGGGAAAAACCTGTGTCAGTGTCTACAGTGAAAAGACGATTGCGAGACGCCAAGTTGTATGGTCGCGTTGCTGTTCGAAAACCTCTTCTAAAACCGCAGAATAAGAAAAAACGGTTGCAGTGGGCCCTAGCCCATCGAGACTGGACCGAAGAAGATTTCAAAAAAGTATTTTGGAGTGACGAATCTAAATTTGAAATATTTGGTTCAAAAAGAAGAATTTTCGTTCGACGTTCCGCCGAAGAAGAGATGATGCCACAGTGTGTAGTCCCGACTGTCAAGCATGGTGGTGGATCTGTTATGGTCTGGGGTTGTTTCTCAGGCTATGGGACTGGAAATCTGGTCCAAATTAAAGGAATTATGAAAAAGGAGGAGTATAAAGTAATTTTGGAGAAAAATGCTATTCCCTCCGGACTAAAGTTAATCGGCAAAGGATTTATTTTCCAACAAGATAATGATCCAAAGCATAGTTCAAAATTATGTAGGGGCTATTTAGACGAGAAACAGTCAGAAAAAGTGTTGGAAAACATGACATTGCCATCTTAACCCCATAGAGCTTTTGTGGGAAGAACTTGACCGAAACGTTCGGGAACAATGTCCTTCTTCACAGCAGGCCATGTGGAATGCCTTAGAAGACAGCTGGAAGAATATCTCGCAAGAGACAATAAATAAGTTAATTGCTCGCATGCCAAGATTGGTAAAACAAATAATAAAATGCAAAGGAGGATATTTTGATGAAAAGTCTGTGTAAACTCTCTTGTTTGTATTTTCTTTAGTAATTTAGTATTATCTTTTGTATTCGTAATTTTTTAATTTTAAATATTGTGTATAACATGGAAATAAAAACTGTATTTCATAATGATTTAAATATGTTGACTTTTATTTGTTTTCTTAATTTTTTTTATAGTGGTCTCAAACTTTTGACCGGTAGTATACCTGCCGCTAGGCGCATGTAGGAGTGCTCCGAGATCGCCGTTACACTGAACGCACCGAGTGTGTGGGCCAATGGGCCAAATTGTTTTATAAAACATTGTATAAACTGCAACTGCATAGTTCTCAGTCTTTCTTTAATTCGAATATGGAAGAATTTCTCACTAATATTAAATTTTTCTGCCTATACATTGTTTTTGTATAATATGAACTAATTTATTTCAAGAAGTGCTATTACGAATCCTTGCCTAAATTGTATAAATTGTGATATATATGACCTTTTTCGTAGACCATGTACTGCTTAATTATATGAATAAAAAGGAAAGTGTTATTAAAATAATTTAAAAACAATCAATTATTTTTCATTTATCAGAACAATTGACCGCCTTCAGTTCAAACCCTGGCATCCCTGCTGTTATCAGGTTCAGCAAATTTGTGATCAAAACGGTTCAACCGTTTTCCGAAGAGTTCAGTGGTATACACTACGTGTGTAGAAAAATTATTTAAAAAAAACATTTCCCAAAACTCGATCGCAATGCCACCTATCACCGGGTTTAATTGTGAATCAAAAATAATAAGGGATATGTTTCTCCTTGAAAGATATTTACCCAGATGGATCCTACGACAGCACCCTAAGCGTGCTTCTGTTGCACCGTTCTTCGGATTGACAAATTTTCGGCGCAAGTGGGCAGGAGTATGACGGAACCTGTCAATAACATATAAAATTATGTTGATACGACTACATGCTACCGAAAATCCATTCCGCTTATATAATAATAAAAATAATCATCCATCCATCCATCAGCCTTTGGAGGTCCACTGCTGGACATAGGCCTCCCCTAACTTGCGCCTCTGACCGATCCTGTGCCTTTTGAATCCAGCGGATGCCCGCTGTCTTCTTCAGGAAATAAAAATAATAATTATTATTATTTATTTCGGACATTATTCAGTCCATAGATAACTATAGTTATTATATATATATATCGATGTTTTTATTTCATTTAAAACATGGGAATCCTGCATAATCTTCTACGATGGATCACTTAAAACGTTACGTTTAAATGTTTATCTATAAAATTAACATTTTGTTATATGTGGAATTGCCGAGTTATTATTCTACTAGTTGTGTGCTGTATATGCGGACTTGTGTAATGTAATATAGTGTTTACCGCAAACAATAGAATGGAATGATAGAACGACGTTAAAACGATACTCAAGCAATTAACCCGACTTAAATAAATTAATTTTGGACAGGATAGCCAACCATAAAAATAATTCATTGTAATATTAAATTTATTTTGCAGTCGACTGTTCTGTACTATATAGACAAATAATTTAACAGTTGAACCAGATTTTTTTGTTTTAAATTAATTTGACCCTAAGACGTGTTCGCAAATTTTGTATAAAGAAAATATTGTAGGTATAGAAAAACTTTTTGATTTTTAAAAAAACTCATAACAATTGATTACTTTTGTGTTGTGGTGATTGTTTGTATTTTTTATAGATCTTTTTATGCAAAGTAAATCGATCACGAAACAATGTTTTTTCTGTCATAATATTGAATAAATTCGATGTACCGTGTTAGAAACATCAAACAAATTGCTGATTACGATCCCATTTAGAAAAGGATTTAAGTATTTCGACCCATTTAATAGGTTGTTGGATAAAGAAAGAAAGGATTAACAGAATACTTGGTTCAATTTATTCCCGCGTATGGGCGTGGGGTTCGCACGCGCGCTTCGTTTTGTCAATATCCTTCATAAGTTGACTTTACTTTCTGAATATATGTATGCCACTCTCATTATACGAAGACACGATATTTATTCGTTGTTTGGTGTAATGTAACGTATTTGCAACGACACCGAAGGAAACACGTAGTAGGACCTGACTTGTCACTCGTGATTGTAGTATCTAGCCGACTTTTTTTTACTACCGTTTTTTAATATCAGCCGTATTGAGGCGGCCTAGAATACTCCCCCCAATCCCATGCTGGCAGAACAGTGTGTCGTAAGAGGCGACAGAAGCCAGCCTGCCTTCGCGTAAGGATTATACTATCGGTATTATTATTATTAAGTCATTAATATTATTACCGGTATTATTATCTTTCCGTGAAGCCTGCCTAGCTAGCTACCACCCTTCTGCTTGAGTCAGCCGCCAAATGACTCGTCGTGTTCCGGCTGGCGGTTTGAGAGTCAGTTCTTACTTTCTTACCTTCTCATTTCCTGGCCGACAACGCATCAGTTATACCTTTGGTCTTGCTGATGTCTATGGGCGACGTTGACCACTTACCATCAGATGGCTCGTTTGCTCGTTTGTCGGCTATTAACATAAAAATAAAACTCTTAGGTATTGGATATTAGATGGTGGATGTAGGTAGGAAAGGAAACGTACAGAAATTATTTATCAGTTGTAGTGAACTGAATCACTATTTACTATTACAATAAGAGTGGCAACATTAATTCACAGAGTGACATTATCATCTGTCAGTTTACTTCAGTGGAGTGAATTAGTTCAACTAGTGTACGATACCTAATTAATCTGTTTCTTTGTAGGTTTTATTTTATTACGGTATCGTATCTTGATTTATTAGGATATTGTGATTATAGATGCGGTATCTAGTTAAAATATACTGGGTGTTATGTGTGTTACATCTTAAAGTTTCATTCTCCCTTTTGCAAGTTTTAATGAATTTTTCATCATGTCAGATCGTTTAACTCAATTACAGGATACCATTAACCAGGTCTGAAAGTATTTCTATATTGTGCGTAATTGTATCTGTTTTTTGAGAATTCTATGTCAAATCTCTATCTTGCAGCAAGCGGAACACTTTTGCAACAGCATAGGTATACTGCAGCAATTCTCTACGCCAAGCAAGTTTCCCGGGTTCGATAGGAGCGGATCGCAAACGCCACAGCAACAACAGAACCAAGAAGACTATGCGAGTCTATTCGCGACTCTCATTTCTCGGTGCGCGAAGGACATCGACACACTGATTGAGGCGTTACCCAGTGAAGAAAGCTCCACGGAATTACAGGTGCAAAGCTTACGGCGTTTGGAAGCTGAAAATAAGGAAGCTGCCGAGCAACTTGAAGAGGTATGTCACATGATATTTACAATTTTTTTTTGCAATTAAGAATTTCTAACTATATTTACCTCAGTGTTTGGTTTAAGAGTTTCCTCTCTATTTGCGGGATCTGTGGCAAGTGCAGGTTCGTAGGTATATATAGATAGTATTTTTTTTTATCATTTAAGTCTATGCTTGACTTCAGTCCCACCTATTGTTTAGTGGCAATGATGACCTTGAATATTAAAATTCATTATCTCATTAAGAGTCTATTCACTTTGGACTTGAAGACTTCCACATTATAATGTGATGGGGACATTTAAGAGGCATTCGTATGTGATTCACAGGTGGTGAGGCAGGGAGAAATATTACTAGAGAAGATTCAAGGTGCTCTGAGTGACATTGCTCAGTGTCAACTGGACATGCAGAATCCTGCACAAATCTTGAACAAGGATATGAAGCCACAGTTATAGGATTTATGGCACCGTCATGGCCACTACCGAAGGTGACGAGTGACAACGGTGCTCGTTTTACGAGTGTAGTGTGATAATGACTAAGTTTGAAAGTGTGCCACTCCATTCAGATAGCTTTTGTTTAAATACTGTGATAGTTGAAACATGTGGGTAATTTTCTCATGTTTGGAACTGGCAAATGTGAATGCAGCCTTTTTATAATAAATGTATGTGTTCATTATTCTTATAGCAATCTTCATAGTTGTTAGAGTTATTTGCATTATGGCTAGTGTCCTATCTAAAAACAGACGCACTACACTATGGCTCCCTCTGAAGACAAATCAAGCCAAGTCATATAAGTCATTTGCCTTGGTTGTGTGTGAGGAACATAGTTTAAAATCAAAGAATCTATCAGTATAATCAACTGTTATAGTATTGTAGATAGTATGGATCCCTGCCCCTAAGGTGTCCATTAAAGTTAGGTTTTTGTTGCTCCTTATTATAACCTATACATTGAAGATAATGTTGAGACTGGTACAATTTTGTGTAGTTGAACCATCCGATGGGGACTGCCGTGATATAATGGTATTTTAATGAGAGTGTATTGTAAAGTTATTTTAATGAGGGTTATTTCAGAAGCTCCCTCCTGAACATTGGTAGATGATTGATGTACTTAAGTATTTTTTAAGATAACTGTCATAGATTATACAAATAGGATTAAATATTGCATTATATTTAAAGATGGCAATTCAAACAATAATTATATATAAAAATCCATTTTGTAAATCATACATATTTGTTTAATTTTCCGTGTGACCTTTTGAATCTATGTATTCTTATTGTATTATTATGATAGTCTTAGTAGGGTTCATCTGGAGACTGCTAACTAGGTGCGCCAAAGCTCTCAGCTGCCACACGCATTGAAGCAGGTTGTTTGATTTTAACATCAGCATACATACTCCCGTTCCATTAGTCTTCTGTTCTAACACCTACACATATCCAATTTGGTATAGCAGTGTTAATAAAATTAGTCAAAGAAAAATTTAAAGCCCATAGAAATTGGAAAAGGTTTCACAATCCTACAGATTATATACATTTTACAGAGTTAAGATGTCGATTGAAAGTAATGCAATTGGAGTGCTACAAGTCGTATTTAGCTGTATTGGGGCGGCTTGGAATACTCCCCCAATCCCATGCTGGCAGAACAGGGTGTCGTAAGAGGCGACAGAATCCAGCTTGCTTGGTGGTAGGGCTTCGCGTAAGAATTCTATTATCAGTATTATTATTAAGTCATTCAAATCATTACTGGTATTATTATCTTTCCGTGAAGCCTGCCTGGCTAGCTACCACCCTCCTGCTTGATTCAGCCGCCAAACGACTTGTCATGTTCCGGCTGGGGGCTTGAGAGCCAGTACTTGCTTTTTAACCTTCTCATTTCCTGGCCGACAACGCATCAGTGATACCTTTGGTCTTGCTGATGTCCATGGGCGACGGTGACCACTTATCATCAGGTAGCTCGTCTGCTCGTTTGTCGGCTATTACCATAAAAAAATATATATATCACTTTTTCAGAACAGAAAATTAAATGTAATCCAAAGTTCTTCTGGTTTTATGTTAGTCAAAAAAGAATAACTGTTATTCTTTTTTTACCCGCAGCAGATGACATATCAGAACGTAGTAATAAATACACAGTCAGATAGATATATGTACAGCGTTTAATAACTTTTTTGAAAGAAATTTTAGCAAACATACCAATGCATATTTATTTGATTAATTTGTTGATAATAAAATAAGCACAGGTGTCCAGCGAGTTTATACTTAAATTATTGGGCAGTATCGACATATCCAAGGGCGCTGGTAGTGATAACATCCCGTCGTTATTTTTCGTTAAATGTGCTGAAATCTTATCCGTTCCAATTGCATCCATATTTAATAGATGTTTTCAGGATGGCTATTTTCCTGGGCTTTGGAAACAAGCACACATTGTACCTATACGTAAAAAAGTTCTTAAGTGGTCAATTGAAAATCACCGACCAATCTCCATAGGTAATGTCCTTGGCGAGCTATGTGAAAGGGTAGTCCATAAATACATATACCCTGTAATCGCTATCTCTATCCCAACAGAACAGCACGTATTTATGGTGGGTCGCTCCGCAGTGACCAACTTAGGAGTTTTCACTGATCATGTGTCGAGTGGTATGGATGGTAGATCACAAGTTGATGTGATCTACTCTGATCATACTTTTACAGAAGTTATGTGTATACGTGGAAATCTATCGAGATGGATGGAGTCATACCTCTATAAACGCTCCCAAGCTATAGTTGTAGGGGGTTCTCGCTCGGACTTTAAAAAGCTTGTTATTGTATGCTGATCATACTAAAATGTATATGAATATAACAAATATTTCAGACTGCATGAGATTACAAGTGATCGGGATAAATTAGGACATTACTAAGCTAAGAATAGAATTGGTATAAATTTAAGTAATTTTTTGTTTGTATCTTTTCACTCGAAAAAAACTCCTATACAACACAACTATCAAATAAACAACGTTGTAATAAATAATGTTGATACTATCAGGGATCTGGGAGTACTGATAGACTCGAAATAACCTTTTTGGACCATAGTGGTGAATAAACCTTACAAAAGTCTTGGGTTTGTATTGAGAATAAGTCAACCCTTCTCTGATTTAGGTTGCTTAAAAATCTTATACTATTCTTACATTAGAAGTATTCTTGAATACTGCAGTCCAATTTGGAACCCCCAATACATCACTTGAAATAAATTTAATTGAAAAGATAGAGAAAATACAGAGTAAGTTTATAAAACATCTGAATTACCGAAGTTCCAGCAGTTCTTTAAATTATCGGGATTCGTGTTTAAATCACCATCTTATGTTTCTGGAGGGTCTCGGAACCTAATTGATATGTCCTTTCTTCATGGTACATATTTGTAACAGGTTCATAGACTGTTCCGAACTTGTTTCCAAAATTTTATGTTTTAATGTCCCAAATATTCGAACCAGGCCTACTGTTAGAAACCTATTAGCAGTTGATCAGAAAAGTAGTAATTATGCTCAAAACTCGTTGGTAAATCGGCTACAAAGAAACTTCAATAAAGTATTTAATACAATCGATATTTTCCATAGTAATAAAGAATCTTTCAAAAGTAAGTAAAATTATAGGATCTTAAATTTAATAACAAATAAAACATTGATATAAGTATAATTATTTTATTTATTAATGTATATATATTGAATATAAGTATTAATTGTATATTTGCATTACATGACCACACACACACACGTTGAGGTTCGACGCTTTTAAACTTATGGTTAGCATGCTGTTCGTTTTTCTGATGATCAAAAGAAATATTTAAGTACACCAGGATTCTTAAAGCTTGGAATTAATGATAAATTATAAACGTATTGAATCTCCTATTAACGAGCTCTATCGTTTATACTTTTGCTGCCGTGACAAACATAACACTTATGCATAAAGAGGAATCGAGTAGTAAAAATTTTACAATGTCTGGTTAATTGGTCATACGAAAAGGATACTAACATAACGATAGCATCACTTTTTGACAAAATTGAGCAATTTGTTTTGTAAAAAATTGCCTAAATGTACGTAAGTGATGACATACTAGAAATAGCGTGTGAAGGAAGAGCAAATTTTATTCGGTTACGTAGGGACGTCTAAGACAGATTCCTGATGAATTTATCCATGCTGGCTTGGACAAAATACCAAGCAATGCCAAGAGTTTATTTGATAATGATAATCAGAATCAAGTTAAAAACGACTTTAATGTAAATAGTTTCAAGATTATTTTTCAATAGGATCAACACATACAAAAGGAAAGAAAAAGCAGGTGTTTGTGCAATGTTATATTTAAATAATTAACAAAATACTGAACATTTATTGACATTTTTCAATCTTAAAATAGTGATTCAGAAAAATACAATCTATACTAATAATAAAATTCTAACTGATCGCTTTCTTTACATGAGGGGCGACTTGAGGTTGTTTACCTGACCCGCTATTGTTACGTCGATTTCCCGGAATTATTGTTGTTGTTCTTGACTTCCAAGAAGGCCGTGGAAGGATCTGGAAGCCCGGAAATCGATATAAATAGCGGGCAGGGTCGGCCACGGGGCATTCGGTTTTCGAATACGAAGCGAAGAGTTCTCTCCCTACGAAGCGAATACCTGCGATCTACGAGTGTAACTGTGATTATGAAGTGTGTGTGAAGAAATATAAAGTCTCTGCGGAACGAATGTGGCATTTTTACGAGCTTATGGATCCTGACACGTAACAATAGTTATTAGACTTTTTGTCTGTTTGTCTGTGCGTTTGTTCCCGCTAATCTCAGAAACAGCTTAATCGATTTCGTTCTGGTTTTCACTAATGTATTGCAGTAATCGTCACTTAATACTTAAAGTTTGTTTCATTGCAATCCGTCCATATTAAAAAAAAACTTATAAATTATTATTGTAATTGTAATCCATAGAACGAGAAAAACCCAGAAAAATGCAGATGCTTTTGTTAAGCGTAAGGTAGTTTTTCCGAAGCGAAGCGAGGGCATTTGCTAGTAATAAATAAAATTCTTAGAACACTCAATTTAATGAGGTAGGTACTTACTTTGGAAACCACACCGGTTAACTTAAATTAAAAAAAAAATGCTTATAAATCGTGTCGGCCGAAAACAATAGAAGCCATATAAAAATACACCTAGGTAGTAATAACATCTACCACGAGCCCTTATGCCTTAGGCAAAAGGGGCGAATATGGAATGTACGGCCGTCTTTACCTGATCCGCTATCATTTATCGATTTTCGGGTATTTTTATTGATTTTACGCGAAAGGTGTAGAAAAGTCTGGAAGGCCCGGAAACGATATAAACAGCGGGCAGGGTCACCCACAGACTAGCACCCTTCTTTCTTAAATAGCACCCTTCTTCCCTAAAGAAGGGTCGCATCCGATGAAGGGTTACAGGCCGCACAGCCAAAGCCATTGCAGGTTGGTGTTTAGTGGGTAAGAGTCCCACATAACCGGCGTAGCCGCCTGCGCTAGCACGCATGAGCATTCACCATCCTCCTTCCGTAAGAGGGAAAAAAAAACCCACGGAACATTCGGTTTCCGAATGCGAAAACGAAGAGTTATCACCCTACGAACCGAAATCGACCTGCGATCGAGTGCGACTGCGAGTGTGGAAGTGAAATAAAGTTTCTGCGGAACTACTGTGGCATTTCACGAACCAGCGGATCCTGACACGTAACAATACATTAAACTTACCTATTGGTTTTTCTGAGATATTAGGAATTCAGATAATTAATACTAGATGCGCATATAATGACAAGTAAAATTGTGAGAGGCAAGAGACCCAATTAATCTCGTGAGTCTCAAACGGGAGACGTCACCGTCAGATGAAAGGGTAATGCTAGATCGGAACACACGAAAAACGGAATGCTAAACTCAATTTTATTATCTAAGATGCATTTTACCCCGAGGAATGGACCTCCGTTTTACGAAATGGGGAAATAAAAGACACTATGCTATTCTGCAGCTATTGCAATGTATATTTATTTTTTATAATTTATAAAACTAGGAAAATTGATTCCGAAAACTAATAAAAGTACAATTAAACGACCATAGTTTTGGTCGCGGGTGTTACTAGTCAACTTTAGGGTTTTGTGAATGGAAGCGAGGTAGGATAGTCTACTAAATGAAGCATAATTTTTTTTCGATATGGGAGAGTCCTTTTAACAGGAGGGTACCATGAGCAGCGGAGATCGGAGCGGACTCTAGGTTGGACGATGCTTCGACCGTCGTTGTTACGCCATCGAGGGAACCCCATTTAGCAATTTTTATTTCTTAACAATTTCTCGGAGAAAGAATGTAAAACGGATCTAAACACCAGTTAGAACATTTTGAATGAACGATACTCTGGCGATCGCAGTAGGGATGTGGGACCTTCATTTGTTATGACACCGCACCTGTGTGTCCGGAGCCCGCGTCGTCCGCGAAACCGGCTGTTGGTTGCGAGGAGCACGATTCACAGGCTAGACACTTGTAACGGTGGCTCTACATTCGCTGCGTCGAGCGAGTTCAGCAGGTGTCCCATATCATCGCATGGTAAAATGGTCTATTTTAAGGTCTACTCGGTGTTAAGAGTAGAGATGGATATTTTAACGGTTTCAGATAATGGATTTACAAGTTAAATACATTTAACATTTCTAGGTATCATTTGGTGTTATAATCACAGAAAAAACAAAGCCTCAAAAATGTATAATAAAAATTGTCTAAAAATGAGAGCGATGTGGTTAGTTAAGAGGCAGCTTGTGTGCTAAACAACGAGTCAGACTTGAGTGACAAATTTGAAGATCGCTATGAAACATTCCATACCATAGGCAAAGTTTTTAGTGCGAATTTGAAAACTGATTAATTTTTTTTACTTTGACAATTCGTTCACTTGGTTTGTGACAATTTTGTTCTTCATTTTGTAATTTGGCAAGGCAATGTAGTGTAGTGTAGAGTCGCCCGATCGGTGCACATTCACAATTCACACGCGGGCCTGCGGCCTGCGGCCTACGCGCGCACCGCGCGGCGCACGCCCCACGGCCCGCGGCCGGCCTCCCGCCGCGCGCCACCTGCGGTGTGCCGGTGCGCTCCGTAGTTGTCGTCGCGGCCGTAGTTGATATCCAACCATTGCCGTGGTCGCTCCGCCACCGCCGCTCGTTACGAACTAAACTCGACTCGAATTTTTCCAATTCCAGTCGAAGCGCTGCGCTTCGAACGTTGTAATTCATTTGACTGATAAAATGAATGAACACCCGTGATTGTGACTACCGGTTACTGCGAATATTTAGTGGGGATCTGTGGAGAGGAGAGTGTTTGTGAATTAGAAGAGACCCGGAAGACAGGGTCCGGACTTCATTCGTGCTTCCGCGAAAGGTATGTTCCGATGATTGTAAGCTCATGTCGCTTTTATGTAATTTTTTCAGCAACACGCATTTCAAACTTTTAGATTGACCGATTATATTACCAGTCATATATAGGTATTGGGTTTATTGGAAGACATTAAACCTGTTTAGGAACGAAAACAGATAAATTCAGAGCGACTTTAATTAAATGCATTGTAGATACCTGTGAAGTATTTACAAATAATTTTGAAAGAAGAATTTTATATGGTTTTTGGTTAATTTGTTTCAAATTGAAATGATAAATACAAACCTAAAAAAATGTATACGATATACATATAATGAAAGTAAATAAAGTTTTAACACATAAGTCAAACTATCATGATAAATTTTTAATTTTTAACTTCTTTGTGTAACTTCACCCGTAAAAATAAATAGTCATTAGATACTTGTTTATAAACACAATAATCTTTATTGCACACCAGGAAAGGACAAAAACATCAGCAATATTCAATAACATTCAGTGTAAGCAAGAAGCGGTCTTATCGCTAATAGCGATGTCTTCTAGACAACCTACAGGTAGCACAGGAAACTTTAAAAGACGAAAAAGGGACAGGGGGTGCATAAGTGTATATTAAACATACATACGTACATAGACATAAATATGAATTTCAAAAGCGCGCCATAACATTCATTAACCGGCGCGCGGCGGTCCCTCGCCGGCTCGGAGTGCTCCATGGCGATATCGACTCTGCTGCAAAAGTTCGACGTCGTCGAGCCCGGGCCCCGACTTTACAAACATTGACGTGCTGTAGTTTGGTCTCGCAATGTTCTCACTTGTATGGACACAAAATGATAAATTGGGTTTTCCAGTTTAGATAGGTAGAAATTTTGTTCGAATGTCAATCTTTAAAAAAACCCACAGCGTCGATTCGAATACAACGAGGTCTTGGCTGAGAATACTTGTGCCAACGTCATGTTCGCGTTTACTTCGTAGATCGAGGGGCGTGTTGAGTGCACAACTGAGTTTTAGGAGAACGCAGAATGCGAATGTACGAAGCTAAATCCCCTGCACATACAGGTTACGCGCCAACGACATCTTCAATCGGCGCAGATTAAACAACAAGATGGTCTCAATGTTTAGTTTACGCTAGTTCAGCTATACGAGTACCATTTATTTTGACATATAGATATTGAGCCGCGGCGCCGATGTGAGTAGTCGGACGTTGTGTTTACTTAAGAATACATTCGTGACAATTTTTTCATATTATTTTATGCAACTACCTCGACGGCTACTGGACACAAAGCAACATACATTTACATTCTACGTGTAAGTGAAAATTATGTAGGCAGCTTTGTATTTGTACATGTATCTAATTTCGAACCTGTTTTGAAACTGTGTATATATATTTATCTGCTAGTGATCACTCAACAGTGACGCCAACTTACATAAGGAAACAAAACACTTTGTATGTTATAAGTATAATTATATTATACAGTTTTTAGAGTAATATGATTTTGTTAATTTTATCTTTGTCTTTGTATGTACACCTACCTCACATTTCTCCCGGTGTGACGGAGACACCGGGTTGGCTGGTAGAGAATGCCAATAGGCGTTAAGTTTTCCCTTTGTATCCTTTAGTATACGGTGAATGCAATAGAGAATAAACAAAAAAAACGCAATTTATATTCTAATCTCGACATTAGCACAAAGAGACTGATTGAACTAACAGACGATATACAATATAGCATATAACAATGTGCAACACGTTAGTTTCTACGCGATTAAATTTTCATTATGGACTTCATTTGACTTGAAACCTTGGACGGTGGGAAACTGATAATTATTGTTATGTCTCTGATCATTTTTGATTGATTTTTGGGTGATAATTTTCATTATGCCCCGTCAATTAGGTATTTATGATACATAAAAGTGTTTGGTTACATAGTACGAAATACTAAAATATATGTATTATTTAATCCCTCAAAAGTTGTTGCGCTGACATTTCTTCAGCATCATTATCTATACTAATACTTATTGAGAAAGTTTTGCGAGTTTGTGTGTATGCGCAGGGTAATCTCCAAAACCACGGCGCCATTACATTACATTACCTTATTTCGGGTGGACATAGCCTATATTTCATGCAAGTATAATACATTTTTGCTCCCGAACGAAGTCCGGCCGAGCCGTTAGTTCATTATAAGATTATAAATGTCACTGAATGTATCGTTAGTATTAAAATATTGATTTCCGAACCATAGATTAACAATATAAGCTTTATGAAGTAATATTTTTTTATTGGAGTTTGCTTGTTTCGGTAGTCGTTGCTGCCTTCACTCCGTCGATTTACGATAACGTGACAGATTAAATTTACTCTATCGAATGAGTTCTGTGTGAATGAGCTTCTTCTTTTGATTGCTAGTCGAAACGATCGGGAAAAATAAATTCCGTTAATTTCATACGGGCATCGTTCGGGATAACATAACGCGTTGTCCTTTTTTAGATCTCCATGTTTTATATTTATTATAGACTACAATAGATATTCCCTTTCGTCCATTAGGGTTCGCTAAGCCCCTGAGAACGTCGTGAACGACCGTTAAGAGTGCTTAGATATATAAGTGTAGGTAGGAAAGAAGTAACTTCGATAACTAACACCGTCCAAACTAGAGACAAAAGAAGGCTGTAGGTATTCACGTGGAGACACGAGTGGAAGCGACGGTACGTCACGTAACACCCACTAGCCGTAGTGGCCATTTGTCAAAACGCGGCGGACGCGCTTGCAAATTATAGGTATATCACTTACGTATACACGTAAATTGGCTAGTCGTGCGGCCCGAGTGAAACGTGCCAGATATGAGATACGTAAATATAAATTATTAATAAGAAGCAGCTAAAATGAAATCGGTTATAAAACTTTACAAACTAGTTTACGACCTATCAACGTCCCCTCCAGGCGCCGGCACCAGATTCTATTCGTAATTCTGAGAGTTCAGAGCGTCCGTCGCCGCGCCGCTCCGGCACAGATCGCCGACGGGTCCCGGTGGCGACCGAAGTCGTTTAACAATTGTTGGTAGATGACAGTGGGACCTATGAGTCCGGGAGCGCCGCCCCGACGTCCCCCCGATGCGTGGAGGCTCGTGAATTTTTGCCATTAGTTGTCCATATCCAGCTCCAGTCGGCGTCCATTAAAATCTCTTAACTAACGACACTGATCATTCATATGATTGGCTAATTTATTGATAAGCGGAGCCGTCTCGAGTAGATCGATCGATCGCGATGGACGTCAAGCGGCCAGCGAGGTGGGGTTGGAACGTGTATGAGAAACTCATGTCTGAAGATACTAGTAATAATAAATATTAGCAGTCTCGTTTCAGATATGAACAATGTACTTAAAAAATATATACAAGTAAAATACAACCCAATTTTATATATCTATAAATACTTCAACAAAAGATATTATAAATTGTATACAAATAATTGTAAACAAACTTTAAGAATTGGGTGATGCTTACTACAATATATTAATAAAATCCAAAACAAAATCGGTAAGGCCGTTTCTGAGATTAGCGCGAACAAATGCACAGACAAACAGACAAAAATTCTAACAACCATTGTGTCGTGTTCTATTGCGTTAATGCTTTTGAATGCGAATCACAAAATATTCACTCATTCAGCTAATAAATTCATGTAACAAACTAAAATTTCACTGATGCGGCCATTTAGCATTAAAGTAAAAGTAAGATAAAATGATTTCAGTATCTGTGTGTCATTCAGTAATATTTAATTAAAATTCAATGTTCACATTAAACCAAAATATTGGGCATTTTTTACTTTGATGGTATACGGATTGTCGTATGAATCGATATGTTTTAACATACACACACACACACACACACACAAACGCGCGCGCATACGAACGCACACGCAATCGCACACAGATACAAACACACATACACACTTGGAACATTTGTAAATTGGGTAATTTTAGTTTATATATAGATATATGTATTGTTGTTTTACTTATAAGGAGTGGTGTGAATCTAGTTAGCCACAACACAGGGAATCCTAGTGTGGGAGCTAGAAACCGAAAAAATTGTGTCAAAAAGAAAAACAATAAATATTTTTTCATTTTCATTTTTCATACCGAAGGCTCCAAACTGTACCGTCCAACACTACAGTAGGTCTTTATCTATAAATTAAATAGTATTTGTTAGAATGAAAAAGTTTCTACGGCGTTAGCTATTTCATATGAACGATGGAATACGCAGATGAGATCGTCTGTCAAAAGGGCTTTCAGTTTTGTTCAATAGTTCTAACTGGGTTATATATTTTATATTTCGGTGAATATTTAATCATTTTGGGTTAAAAATGAGGAAGACGACTCAGTGGCCGACATATTCAAATTGATAGAAAAAAATATCTGTGTAACAGTAAAAAGTTAAAAATAAAAAATTCGTTTAAGAAATAGAAAAAAACATGCTTCTACGAGTACAGCCTTCATTATTATTATAACAAATAAGAAACGAACAAGTTTTCTTTATATTTTTGTTGGACCCTGGAGAGTATGCCATAAATTAATAATATGTGTTTAATATAATGTAAAAGAGTGTTGTGCTATTAATCACATAACATTTCTGTTAGAAAATAAGTTAAAATGCTTTTATAGTTTTACACACAATATTATAAGGGCAGTGGTAGCCTAATGCTTCGAACGTATGTCTCTAGCGCGGGAGAGACCAGTTCGAGTCGTGCTCGCATCTCCAATTTTTCAAATTATGTGCGTATTACGAATCTCTTATCACTCGCTTCAGTGAAGGAAAACAACGTGAGGAAACCTGCACACCTGGGCGTTCTTCATGATGTCCACAGACGTGTGTGAAGTCTGCCGGCTCAACCCGCACACGGACTACGGCTTCAAACCCTCTCATTGTTAGAGGAGACTCGAACGCAGCGCTGGGACACTATGGGTTGTAATGACACACATAAGGCGATCACAAAACTTGTCAAAACAACTTTAGTACCGAATACCGTTTCGAAATATTTAAGAATCATAAAGTTGTGTCGGTCGCAGCCCTCCGGAGGGTGCATATAAATATATGTACCCGTGTTACCTGACAACACCGACTGGCCGTGTTGTGCACGACGCGCCGTTTAATGTTATAGGTCAGAATATACATATACGTGCATGTAGGCATAGTTTTACGTTGAAATAAACGATAATCGACCTTCTCAAAGCACGAGGGCCGGAGGCCGCTGTCGTCGCGCCGCAGGGAGCACCGTGAACAATTTTTTGGAGTGCGAGAGAGAGGGAGTTTTTTTACGAAGTTAAATTAAATAATCACCATATAAACAATAACTTTTAAATACAAACATACGGTGATCTACGATAAGGGCACTCTCAATAAAAGTAAGCACGAGCTAAAAAAGTTTCGAATATCGATTATGTTTAATTCCCTAGTAGCCAAAGCTGCTTATATTATTTTTGCTCCGAGTCTTTAAACGACACGTCGAACAGTATGTTCATACGAATCGGTAAAACCACCGGCACGTTTAGAGAAAGTGCGTCGAGTGCCGACCCCGGCGGCGGACCGGCTCGCCGACTCTTCTTCGATCACAACCTGCACGTACCACACCGACCACACCGACGGGGATATCTGTAAATGTAACTTAATCTTGTTTATCTAACAGTGCGTATGGACTTATTATTAGTGCCCGTATTGCCAGGCGACATCCCTTTAAAATATTGGTATGTGAGTAAAATTATACTTGACCGATTTATCCATTAGCATTCGGAATAGGGTTTCCAGAACCGGAGGATGTCAGTGGAACCGGGAATTTCGGTGCCGGCCTCAACTGGAACCGAAATTTTCGAGAATTTTGGTACCAGAGAAAAATCTTTCAAAATTCACAAAGTAATTTATTTGTAAATTGAACATTTTTAATAAGTAATTAATTTTTAAGTTTTTCTGGTTAAGGACGCAAAATAACATAAATAATTTATTAAAAATGAAATATAACACGATAATAAAAGCGAACAGTCAGCGACAGTACATCACAAGACAACAGACTGATGTAGACGAATGGAAAAAGATAAGGTCCGAGGAGCGAACGTTGCGACCGAGGTGCGGCGCGCTGGAGCCGAGCTGAAACGATGCGACGCGATGTTGTACATAATGTTGAGTACCTTAACTTCATGGTAATACTGTTGAATAATTACTTTGATACTATTGATATTATTTTATCGATTAATTTTCGATTAATTTAATTATATTTTGAAACTAAAAATACTCGAAATAAAAAACCCGTAATTACCGAAAGAACTGAGATTAGAAGCCTCAGTCCCGGTACTGAAAACATTTATCAGAACCGGTAATTCTCGGTAGAATTGTAACAGTATTTATTACTAATTGCGCAGTTGCGTATCTTGTTTTAAATAATTACCATCGACAGTGTTGATGATTATTATTATACGTGATTATTTTGGATCTGATTTTAAAATCAATTTATTCTTTACAGATTGTTTGGATGAGTTCTAAAGTTTGTTCTAGATCAGTGTAAATTTTGGATTACTCGTGTTTAGCCGCCGCTTAGTCACGGCCTTCTGTTTTATATTCAATCTTTAATTTCGAGATGAGTGCGTACTGTAGAGTTTAAAAGAATCATATATTAATATAAATTAAAATCAAATAAAAACATTTTTCATTTCCCTTGAAACGTTGTCAAAACGACAAGATAATAGACTTTTTTCGACCCTTACTATTCAATATTCGAATATTCAATATAATATTTTTTAAGATTTGAATTTTGCCAAATAAAATATTAAATTAAATAGCGAGTCAACAAAATAATTCGTTTATTTACGGTATACATCCGAGACCCAACGGGACTACATTAATACATACACGGTCAATTTTTCCGTCCAACATATTCCGAGAAAAAACAGTAAATGATATGCGGACGGACGGTATTTTCAATGCTTGGATGGAATCTTAATAAATTAAATTTCCTTCTTAAAAAAGGGTCACATTTACGTTTCATCACAACGTTCGTTTATGATCCATGAGATTCAAACGTAACTAACAAGTCGGCGTGTCGTCCGTCGCGTCGTGCACTCATCACATGATCGAAACGCGAGTGTCCCAGTTGACAAGTCACGGACCGCGCTCTCCGAAACTCGAGACTGGTTAGTTGAGGACACGCTGTGGTACGTTCTTAAATTAATAGCGTTTGTGTACGTGGTCCGTGCAATTGCTTTTAGTCAGAGTACAGAGTAGAACCATTCTACTATTACGCTCTTCGAAATGGATATGTCAACGTCAACACGTCAATATTCAAATTAAAATCATCCCGCAGTGCCGCACCGTGTCCCGGAGCTCCGACGTAATGAATTATAAATTACACAAATAACTTATCCTATGGAACTTTGTGAATTAAGTACTCCGATTTATAACATACTTATGTAAGTTCCCCATTTCAACGAGGTTTATTGTCTGATTGACGATGTGTATTGCTAACTCGATGATCCCCTATAAATACGATGATAATCTGCCGATCAAGTGGTCCGGAGGTCAAGTTGGAGGTGCATACCCTGAGCGGGCTGAGGAAAGGAATTTGTAATCAAAAATTTTGATTATTAGTAGTTGTTTGGTCTATAATATTTTGTTTTGCAGTTGCTCTTTGATGTCGGTTTGCTTTATTTTTATTAAAATTACGACATAACGTGAAGGCTTTAGGTGATCTCGATTCATTGATATTCAAGCGGTAATTTTATTGAGTGGATTAGAGCCTCGGAGCACTTCATTATCATATCGGTGAAGGCCGCGGCCGACGTGTTGGCACGCTTCAATCCAAGTGTCAAAATATTTGATCTCCATTCGTAAACATTAAGTAACAAGTGTAACACCGGACGTTATGCGCAGATGTGGTATGAAGCCCGTGTAACACGCGGGCGACCAGCTTCAATCGATTACTTGTTGCATCTCTCCCGTGTTTTTTACATAAAATAAGTTAATACTTGTCGACAATCCCGCCTGATCGTAAGTGGTGAGGTCTAAGACGTTCATCACCGAACTTATAACAGCCTATTCACTATTCTCTTGAGGACTCCCACATCGTAATTATTCAGGAACACCGACGCGGGCAAGTTATTTCAGTCCTTTGCAGTGCGCACAATTAATGACTAGGGAAATGTCCCTACTGCATAAGGTAATGGATGGAGGTAATAGAATCTCGGGACTTTAATAGGTGCTGACACATTAATATGATTCGCCTGGGGTAGGACCATCGTCGCACCCGATCGAATTATTGAAATCGGGCAAGAATTGCCGTGAACCATCGCCGAGGCCGGAGACGATTACGAATGAGACGTTCCATTTTATCACACATCTGTGACCGAATTCACATAGAACCATGTCTACGGGACGGGACCATTTCTTAATGTCCACGGGTTCACTGTACTTTAGTGTAAGCGGTACTCTCACGCGATGAGTTGGCTTGGGCCGTCTTTGTCGATGAGGAAAAGCCGGATGTGGTGGAGTAATGCAGTTAACAACAACCTTACCTAACTTTAATACATGCTGCAGAACTATTGACAGGATAGCTAGTATCACATTAATAACTAATTTAGTTCAAGAATGAGTCTTTTGCCGTGAATCCTTTTATTTTTAAGAATAATTGGTAATTCAAAATTATTTTCAAATACAGTTACTAATTTGCTTACCTACGGATAAAATGGTATTTTGTAAGGAGGAGTTTCGTCCTCTGGAGGTTGACATTTGTTGTTTCTCAGTCGTAACATTTGAAGTTATGTGCAAATCAGAAATTGTTCAGTCACTCTGTCGATGAAGGAAAACCTAGACTCGTCGCGGAGAACACTCTATGTGTTATGTCATTACAAAATTAAATTCTTTCATGTCGACATTAATAAATAGTTTAAGCTTGAGTGATCATAATAAAATTTCTCTAAAGATGGTACATGTGTGAAACGATGTAAAATCTGTGGTCTATTGTGGAAATACAGTGTAGTCAGCGAATGGAAGAAAGGAGGTATGTTAATTGTTCGATGTTAAGCTTCTGTTTTAATTCTTTTTACTCGTATTAATAATCGAAGAAGCGGGCTCGTTCAGCGCACCTCACGGTAAGGTCGAAGCATGCCATCATCATCCTTCCTAAAATCGTGTGTGTAGATATTTTGACAGATCACAGTCGATATTAGTACTGCTGCCTACCATAGCTGTACCTGGTTTGGGAAACCGAGTGCTAACAGAAAAAAAAATAATTAAAAATTAATTTACGAAATAACAGTCAAGAGCGTTAACGGAACTGTTATTTTATATAACTGAACGAATATCGCTATGGATATGCCCTCTGTAATATTTGTTAATTATCTTGAGTATTTAAGTACCTCTCATTTAGTTTATGCTTATTTGTTAAATGTTAAACTGAGAAGATTATATTTTGAGAGCATTTCATTGCCAACACTCTACTACTCTCTACTTTAGCACGATTGCTGTCTTACATTAAGTTTGTTTGTTACTATAAAAATCAAATCATAACAAAGCAACAATATTAACTACGTGAACTGAATTTTATTTTATTATCGATACTATTTTGAATACTATCAAATGTAAGAGAGGAAATATAATGCACGATATCTGTAAGCGTTATAAGCCGCTAACTTTATTTCAACACGGGTCGGTGTGGACCGGTGCCGTTTGCCTTGACATTTGGAGTTAGCCAGAGTTGGGCGTGGATCGTCTTCACACCGTAGGGTTTTTTTATTATTTCGTTTATTCACCACATACCAGGTGCGGACGTCACTGTCACCGTCGCATATATATTTCACGGTGTCTCCGTCTATTGAGTTCTCGTACGTTGTGGGTGGCATGTACGTACATACGTATAAAACGATGGGTTCGTATAACGTTCGTCACTGTCAGGGCCGGATTTTCCTATACGCTAACTAGACTTCAGTCTAGGGCCTCAAAATCAAGTGGAGTCTACATTTAAATTGTTTACAAAATTAAAATTGCATTATTCTGAAAACAGCGAACACCAAAACATTGAATTGAAAATAAGGAGAAATTCTACCCATATGACTAATAAACAAACATGAAAATGTATCGGTTAGAATCAACGCGTTCGGCTCATCGGCTCTAGATCACACCAAAGTATATAGTTCATACGTTCCCCGATCGCTGTGGCAAATTTTGACGTGCATAACGACGAATTAAAATAAAAGGCGACGACGTCGATTGAAAGGACCTCGTGAGTGGAATAGTCTAGTCTAGGGCCTCTTTACATCTAAATCCGGCCCTGGTCACTGTGTTAACACAAACTTATTTTCAACATAAATGGCAGGCGGAACTGCCGTACTCCACCGTGCTAGACAACTGGGAACACTTTACAGATCGTTGATTACATCGTGTGGAAACTCCTAGGTATATGGGTTTCTAGTGTGCATTTAATCTTTGTAAACTAATGGAATGCTATGTGTTTTTTGTGATCTCTAAAGCATTTGAGTGTTTTCAGCACGAAACACTACTTCTTTAACTTGGTCAGTACGGCGGCCCGACACACTTCACGCAATTAGATTCCGTCATTAATTGTTAACATAAATTATACCAAACCATCGGGACTATTTATTGTAATGGTGTACCACAGGGCTCGATTGAAATTCCTTTCCTTTTTAGAAAAAGGAAACTGAACTAAATAAACTAAGAAATAGTGTTCGGATGTATTATATTTCTGTATGCCCTAAAATACAATATAGTAACTTAACATATAACAACGAATATATACAACCAGAAAAGCGATACACACAATCGTAACACAAGCGACATAAACTAGTATTTCGTATTGCATCGTTTAGTAGAGGTTTATCACCGGTAGCATCTCCGTTAAAGTTTGTTCGAACGTGTCGATGAACGGCGCCCGGCTTGTGTCTCAAACTATTCGGCGGTGAGTCTGTCGGTGTTGTCGCGGCCTTCGGACCGATCGCGGCCGCGCTCCACGTAAAAGGCACATAAACCTATCTCGTATTTGCACTGCTATTGCAAAATTTATCGTAAATAAGCAATTGCTTTGACTTTACACGTAGGTGTGCGATGGTAATTTTAAAAATAAATTACATTTATTGTAATCACTGTGATCGAACATATTCTATTAAAGATTAAATTTAGATAAAATTATTAATACAACGTTTATTATGTTTTATAGCATTAGACAAACTCCTGGTATTAGTGTTTTATCATGATATGTGTACATACATGGACGTGAATGCCAGTAGTATTTATGTAATTTACGCATATATAATAAATATTAAAAATAAAATAAACGTTTAAACACTCACACCCCCGCACTAGGATTCCCTGTGTAGCGGTGGCATGGACGTACACAAATATGACATTACAAACACTCATGACCCGCACAAACATTTATCTGTCATATAAATGTCTGCCCCGGCCAAGAAACAAATCTGGTACCCCTCGCTCGGTAGGCAGGGTCACTACCAATTGGGGTATAGGGTCGTCAAATACGGCAAACAAGGTACGTATATTTTAGTACTCAGCTTATAAAATACATGCTGAGAACCGGAATATTTTGTTAAGTTCGGAAATATCATAACCTTATTTGTATTGAGTCAGTATTTGCCACGTAAACTTCGTTGCGCATGCAGACCATATTGGAGCTTCAGCTCTTCCTGTGTCCTAAAAATGTTACAGGCAAAAAGTTGCTTTCGAACTGCAATTCTAAAAGATTTCGTCACGGCTCCTTTTAATTAGCGATTGCGCTACGGCAGATTCTACGAGGTTGCCAAACGCTAAACACCGCGCGAGCACCGCGCCGCCGCCGCCACGAGCGCGACAAGAGACGCGCGGCGACCGAATAAGTAAACAGCTTGTGCAATGGACGGCATAAACGCAAGTGCCAATCCATGTCACATATTTTGTCGATAGATGTCGAAATAGGCGCTCCCGTCGCCGCGTCGGTTTACTTTGCTCAAGGGTAATAATAATAATAATAAGTATTCTTTATTGTACACCACTGATTACACGTTACAAATTACACATTTAAAAGTATATATGGCGGCGGGAACAAAAGGCGGTCTTATCGCTCAGGTAGCGATCTCTTCCAGGCAACCTTTCGGTAGGAGACATTAGTTCGTAAGAGGAAGTGGGTGAGGGTGTACAGAAACAAATAAATATATGATGATAATAATAACAAGAGTTTAGTTAGATAATATATTAGATAGAATGAAACCAAAAGAATTGCTCCAATTTTTTATGCATGCCAAATCCGAGTTCACCGTTTTTATGGCGTTAGAGAGGTCTGCTAGTGAAGATTGAGTGTAAATTTGGAGATCGTCTGCATAGAGATGGTAGAGAGAAGATAATTGAGAGGTAATAGAATTAATGAAAATTGCAAATAGAAGAGGAGATAACACGCCACCTTGTGGGACACCAGCCGTAACCAGAGTCCAGTCAGAGTAATTATCTTGAATTCTAATGCACTGACGGCGCCCACACAAGTAACTACGAAACCAGTCGTTTGCGGTCGGAGATATGTTAAGGGAGCGTAGAATGCCGAGTAAAATATCAGAGTCCACAGTATTAAACGCATTACTAAAGTCTAATAAAGTTAACACGGTGAGCCGCTGATTATTCATACCAGAGCGGATGTCGTCAGTAATTTTAACCAGAGCAGTAGCTGTACTATGGCCGGAACGGAAACCAGATTGAAAAGGATTTAGAAGATTGTAATGGGTCAAAAAGGAAGAAAGTTGGCGGTAAATGAGACGTTCCAGAATTTTTGAGAGGAATGGGAGTATAGAAATAGGGCGATAGTCAGTGAATTTTAAAGGGTTAGACTTTTTGGGCACAGGAACTACATAGGCGTCTTTCCACGCAGTAGGAAAGGAACATGTAGAAATATAAAAGTTAAGGATATGTGTGAGGACTGGTGTTATGATATCTATAATTGGGATGACCATTTTACGGCTAATACTGTCACCACCAACTGCATCTGACTGGATAGAGAGAATGCTCTGCTTAACATCACGATCCAAAAAAAGACTAAAGAAGAATGGAGAAATGTTAGGAGTGGATATCGTTGAAAGTTGATTTAATGTTTTAGTTTTCTCATTGTTATCAATAGAGGAAGACGATGTGAAATGTTGATTTAGAAGGTTGAGATTTAAATTATTAGTATTCATATTATTTTGCTTACATTTGCCAACTCCTAAAGTTTTAAGAAATTTCCATACATGAGCAGGCTCTTTGTTTTGTATAGAATTATAAATATGGCGTCGTTGTGAGTCCCTACACATCACGTTGCAGCGATTCCGTGCAGTCTTATATTTCAGACTAGTTTTATCACAGGGATTTGACTTATATCGACATTTTGCGTTAATTTTTTTAACAATTAACTGTTTTATTTCTTCATTCAGCCATGGAGCTGGAAGATGCCGAATTCGAATAGGTCTGATGGGAGCATGCACATCGTAGAGCTGTATGAGTGAGGAGTTAAAAATATCAATTTTCTCGTCAATGGTATTAGCTCTTATTACAGGGCTCCAGTCTATGTTTTTAGCATCACTTCTTAACTGGTCCAAGTTCATTGCACTAAAATTACGCTGAAGGAGAATTTTTGACTTCGCTTTTGGAGGCCGAATTTTATACGATAAGTATATAAGGTCATGGTATGAGAAAGCATCAGCAGCACATTGACCATATTTAGCTACATGATCAAGAGAAGAGACAACTATCAAATCTAGAAGGGACGGGTTACAGTTGGGAAAATGGTGAGTAGCACAAAGCGGAAGAATATGCAGATTAGCTGCGTCAACCAGAGAGTTAAGTCGAACAGACCGTGAATCAGACTTGAGGAGACATATTATTCTGATTTATTATATATAGATATAGATTTATTATTCTGAAAATATAACCAGAGTTCCCGGTCTTTTTGAAATAGCTAAATAGTTATTCTTCATTTTTGTGATGTGACTAGAGATAGACAGAGCTTTTTAACTTATTATTGAGCAAATAGAAGTTAGGTGTATTTAGGTGGTCTATGTACATATCTTCTAGTGCTCACACGATGGTTTCAATTTCAGGGTGGTTTAAATTGTCATATTAAAGCCATAGCCACCTAATGAAAGATAGCATAGATTTTCATGGTAAAAATTACTGTATTCGATATGTATTTTATATCACGTGTTGCAAGAACATAAGATTACGTATTCTGGGGTATGGGTGTTCCTCCATGGTCGAGATTTTTAGTCGCCTGGCTAGCTATCACTCTTCTCATACATTCGATCGTAAAACCGTATTTAGAGTACAAACTTGGAGGACTCGAAGAAAACGGTTCTTTTTTGTTAGCTACGTGTCGCGACATCCCGGTACTGCTCCCTCGGATATCCACGCGGTGACCGCTCACCGCTATAACCACTAACAGAGAAAGATTGCGACTTAACTATAACGTTTTTGTATACACGTGTGAAGTTAAAAGCACGCGGACGTTACTTCCGTGAAATAATTGTGATAAATCTGTTTCCTAGCCGAACGTTAAACTACATTGTGCGGTAACACGATCGGATCGTCTTCCTGACTGCACGGCGAGGTTACGTCACGGTGAACAAAAGCCCCGCCCCTGTCAGTTGGAAGGCGAATACGACGCGGAACTCATCGCGTTATGCACCTTACGACTATCACGCAGCACGTGTACGGCGCGTCTTGAATATTGGTTAATTGTTTGCTCTGTGCATGTGCAGCGTTCGGTCGTCCCTGAAAGCTTAAAGCTCGTGCAGCAGTTTACTTAATTGTTCGCGATTACGGACGTGCAAAGATTTTTTTGTCTTCATTTACCACCACGACACAAAATATAAGTTTTCTTAGAATATTTTAAATTGACATAGACCTTAAATGTAAAAAAATGGGTTAATTGTTAATGATCTGAAAATATTACTTAGTTCTTAAGAAACGTTCACAAAGGAAAGGCAAAAACAAAAAAATAGTAATTAGTGCCTTCATCGTAAGTGACTTTAAATACGTTGAGTAAGCTATCAGACCCACTGGCAGTATAAAATAAAAAACTTCATAAACGGAGCCGATCCCTTAAACGGGCAATGTCTAAAATTGTGTTAATAAGGTTCCAAAATGTGTGAACCGATGATTTTATTTGAGCAACACGCTATGCGCAATACTTTCAATTGCGCCGTTCTTGAAACTTCGGAAAGAACTCGACCCCGCCTCTATATTAACGGTCATACCTTTAAGGTGAAGTAATGCAATGTAACATTTTTCGCGTTGCAGTTCTGCTGATGTGTGCAGTCGCCGCGAGCCAAAGTTGTGCCGTGTCGTGTCGTGTCACGTCGGTCCAACTCGGTAGCGACCGTATTGTGTTTTTTGTGATGTTAATAGCTCTGACACGGTCGTTAAAAATCCGTGGTCATTATAATATTGTTTCAATTTGGTAGCATTTGAGAAATGTTGGAGCAATATAATTTTTTATGTGTGCCTTAAAACTAATAAAGACAATTATTAAACGAGGTTACTTGGTTAATGATATTATTCAAGACGTGTTAAGTGTAATTGGTCAAACGTGTAGGTCATCAGCACAAACCGAGACTGCGAACTTCGGCCGCGGGCCACAGTATTTCCGTGCCCTCGAAACTCCACCTTCCACCCTCCATCCACACATTCAATACTTTGACAACATAACGCAAGTTTCCGTACGGTGTTTTTCTTCCGAAGCGACTGATAATTAAATTTTCATACACTTATGATTAAAAATGATGACTATTTTGAGTCGATTGCAGGATTCGAATTCATGTATCTAATAATAAGTAGTTCAGCGAATGAAGCTCGAAGGAAAATTGAAGATTTAGGTTTTAAATACAGACAGAACTCGGAAGGCCGAGCGGCCATTTAACTTTCGCTCTCACTTTTGATCGTATAAAAGGTTTGGGCTGGGCGTAACAGAACCCAGCCGCCCCCGACGGCGGCCGGTCGTCGTGTTCTCGGCCGTTGTCCAGCGAGGCATCCCCCGACCTGGAGAGATCGGTCTTTACTGACGGTTGGGTGACACCTCTTACGCAGTCGAAGGGTAGCAGGCTATTTGTACGCGTAAACCGCAAGCTGTGTACGTTTGAAGTGAACAGACGAGCGGACACTAGTTGTTTATTTATTCTCACACCTGCGTCCAGTATTCCCGCCGTTGCGGGCGGCGCGCGTACACGACTGTAACCCGACAACCAGCAACATTTCCCCGGCTGGAAGTTGAACTCGGGATCGCCTACAGACTGGATTATTTCGAAACGGACAACGAAACTCGAGAGTAATTAAATTGAACCATTACTTTTACGCCTTTTTAGTTCATAGTGTAGTTTATTTATTTATAAATTATAAAAATTGACAAATGTTATTGGAATAAGAAGATCAGTTACATCGACATACATTTGTCGACCGTATGTCCGGATGGTCGCTGGGCTGGAGGAAGAGCACCGACGTAACAAACGATCGAAATGTTGTTTACAATATATCTGATGACAACACATCGAGTCGTATTGCATTTGTATTGCAGTAAGCATCACTTGATATTTAAAATACATTTCATCTCAATCTTTAATTCTCAATTAAAATAATGCAGGTACTATTTCTTAGCGTAAGACGTAGTTTTTCTGAAGCCAAGTGAGGGCAGTCTGCCAGTTATAAACATATATGTATGTGTGTTATGTCCGTCGGTAGTACACCGATTGAGAAGTGTGTAAAAATATTATGAGGTATTTACAAATTAATATATCCTCGCCGGGTCTTAGCTATCGAAGTATAAATTGAGGTACGATCTGACTCAAGATGGTCGCGAGAAATACATTACGAGGTGAAAGTGGCGAAGAAAGTAATTTATTATATGATATCAAACACCAAAAGCATAAATATTTATTTACAAATAATCAGTAAATGCGTTCGGGTACAAATGTAAATAGAAAAGCGAACGGATATGTGACTGATTAGGTATTAATATTTATTATGTAACACAGTCCACACCGTGTAACTTCGTTTTGACGTCATGACGTAGGTACTCGTGCCTAAATATTGATATTACATTACAGTAAACATTTTAAAGTATTTGCAAAACAGTAATTGTTAGTCTGTTAGTCTGTGCTTTCGTGTACGGTAATCTCAGAAAGGGCTTAACCGATTTCATTCCGGTTTTCACTAGTATGTTGCAGTAAGCGTCGCTTAATACATCAAGTTATTTTCATTGCAATCCGTCCATAAATAAAAAAGTAGTATTGTAATATATTTCTAATCCACAAAACGAGAAAAATCCAGCTATAAAACAATGCAGTGCTATTTGTAAGCGTCCGTAAGATGTAGTTATTCCGACGGAATGCGAGAGTGGGACACTATTTATAAATGAAAATAGAGTCTGGAAACTAGTTACTGTAACGTAGGGTTCGCCGTGGAATAAAATGTGTGACGTGTTTGTTTTCCGTGTTTTGATGACTGTAACAAACAATATTGGATTAGTTCAATTTTAATTGAGGACACCAACGCGACCGAAGTATCGGCGAGCGGTACAACAACAACAACACTCAAGTTTATTAATTTATGGCAGTCGTAACTTTCACGATAAAATATCGTATTCACCAAACACACGGATCTTCAATCGATATATCTTATTAGAAATTGATTTTTCTTTTAAACAACTGATCGTTCTTAATTGGTTTTTGTATGAGTCACTTAATTATTTTATACAAACAAGAACAATATTTAATTAACAAAGTTTTTAGGTAAATATTATTATTTTTATTACCACCTCCCCTAGGTACTCGACTTGTTCTCGGGTCATGAGTGTTTGTAATGTCATATTTGTGTATGTCCATGCCACCCGCAACACAGGGAATCCTAGTGCGGGGGTATGAGTATGTAAACGTTTATTATTATTTATTATTTTAATGATTACTGGCTTCGCAGCTACTATTGTAATCAGTCACGGGTTGGTCTGGTTCGTTTCCGATTAGGAGCGCGGCAGTAATTTGCCGGCGCCGCGCCGGTGCTGTTGCTGGCGCTGGTGGTGCAGCGGGTGAGGAGGCCGCATTCGGAACGTTTATCATCAGATTGCGGCCGTGAAATTCGGAGCAGATATCTAGAATATTCTTACCATTAGCACGTCTGTCGCCGTTATTTATTCTACAATAACCACATACATCGCAGCATCGTTAGGTATCCACCTCAATAGATCGTCGCACTTGCTCACGAAAAACCGCCCAAATTTTTGTTATTTTATTGAACGGAGTGGTTTCCTGGAGAGCCTTTCCTAAACAGAGGACAATAGTTTATTCAGCCACTCGCGAATGAATTGTTGACGGTGGTACGATGATCTGTAACATTAACACAAAGTGGCCGGTCTCGTCTCAGCGGCCGGGATTATCGGCACACATAATAATTCTGCTATAATGTGACCAGTATAATCGTCTTTTTCATTTTCATTGATAACTGATAAGCATGCATTTCACTTACTAAAGTTTAATCTATCTCGTATATAATGTATGATTTTTATGTATATGCGGAAACTAATTTTTGGAACCACGGCACCTCTTTGGAAAATTGTTTTACTCACAGGCTATATATTATGTATATATGTACATTATGTGTATGAATTGGTATAAGTCGGGGCGGGCCGCTTGGGTAAGTCAAATTTAAGGTAAGTAAGTAAGGTAAGTAAGGTACAGTCGACGCTTGTGGTGCGCTCTGCTGCGGCTTGTAACTACCTGGATAGCCAGTGTCCTCATTCTAAGAATCAACAGTGAAATATTGTTAATGTGTTTGAGTTCCAGTAAACAAGCACAACGCCGAAAATATAATCAACACACCTAGTCGCCGCCCGAGCCGGTCCGAGTCATACCGCTCGGCATGTGGTGAGTTGTTCACGGTGTGATTTATTACTTGCCGTGACGTATAGATCGTTGAACATCCACACCAGCAGTCCAGCAGACCGGCCTACCAGGCCAGACTGAGGATTCAACTGATTATATACCTATATGCACCTATTTAAAAATCGTTGGCCGCGTGTATGAAAGGTGGTCACTTGTGAACGGTTCGACCGATTTGGTTTATTTGCTGTGTTCGTAATTTTCATGTCAGTTTGTATGAAAAATTTATCTTGAAAAATCGAAAAATCTCATTTCGTTTATTAGTAAATTGCACTCGTTCAAAGTTGGGTGCTAGTTTTTTAATAAAATAGACAGACACGATCAAAGCAGTTTCTTAAGTGACATTGAATATCGGAGTGAATGATTATGATGTAACAAATGAGTAGTGCATAACTTTCATATTACGTTCAGTTGTAAGTAATTACAGATATTTCTGTACATTTGTAGACAGGTAGTGCACTTACTAATCCTCGCTGATGTTGCTTTACTACTGTTGGTTTAATCTTTAGTGTCGTGGTACATATACTAAGTTCTAAATATGTAATAGATAAAAGTGTTAAACTTTGCTTTTCAAATGGGTAGGTACATCTTTTCAATGGACATCTAGGTAATGAATGCCGTCGTATACTAACATGAACCTTTTGTGAAACCATCAATTGACGCTGGCAACTCAGTGTAGCTCATAGTTTAAGGTAAAAGGGAGCGTATGCGGGCAGGGACATTTGCGCGGAATGCGGTTGGTGCGGCGCGCGGTGCGGCGCGTGTAAACATCGCACTCGGCGGCACTGGCCGAGTGGCAACTAGCGCCACTCGGTGCCAGTGGCCGTTGGCTGAACTGTACACCGAGCCCCGCGATAATTATATAAATATACTTTTAACATTGTTGTAAAACAGCGAGATATCTCTTCGGCTGTCTGTCTGTTCATGGGTCACGCAAAAACCGTGTAACAGTTTTAAAGTGATATTTGTAACTTATGTTATTAACTCTAGAGTGGGCGCGTCTTTCCGCAAAACGTCAGTGGGCGCGTGGGGAGCATTATGCCGCTCCTTATCATTAACCATTTTAGTAGGAATAGAACAATTAAATTAATTTATTTTTTCAGGATTTCATTAAAACACAAATAAGTACTGACAAATTAACATATTTATTGAACTATAATCTAGGAATTTTGGTTCATAAAAGAATTTTGAAAACGTAATATTTTAATTGACTTTTTTAACGTATCCTACACTATCTTTTACAATACTTATAAAAATGGAAAAAAATACCAAATTATATATGTATTTTCTGCGTCTACAGGATATGCTTTGGCAAAACAATCTTCACATAGGTATGTGCAATGCTCATTGCACAGTAATTTTGAGCATCTGCAAATCCTTTTATTTTTCAAGTCCTGGAATAAAAGTGTTTTTTTAGCATAAATGTTTAGAATTTATGTGTTACGTATGTATGTGTAATGTGTATATTATGTATCAATTAGAGTTGTTCGTAACACCTATCGCAGCTTTTCATCATCACCAGGTTGACTGATAGAAAATGCCTCTAGGCATTAAGTCCGCCCATTGTAATATTCATTTTTGAATATTCAATAAAGGTTGAACAAACAAACAAAATGTATGATGCATTTTATAATCTACATTTCAACTATTCAAAAAATATATGACACAATTTTTGTGTAAGAAGACGCTCGGTGAGCTAATTGCCGCCAAGCGACACCTGACGGTCAATACTTCTTCCTGTGGCGGCCACCCTGCACTGGTGGCGTCTAGCCT
Source organism: Megathymus violae (assembly GCA_003671415.1). NCBI lineage: Eukaryota > Metazoa > Arthropoda > Insecta > Lepidoptera > Hesperiidae > Megathymus > Megathymus violae. The sequence goes on along the minus strand of PDGT01000060.1, from coordinate 356,876 downwards.
TTCGGCACGAGTTGCGAATGAAAGTGGGCGGCAGCTACTAAAAAGGGCAAGCTTAACAGACAATTGTTTTACGAATTATTAACATTTTTGTGGCGAGGGCGGCCAAATGCTTATAGCGCGCCCACTCTAGGGTTAACAAGCATACCTTTCATTCCGGGAAGTAGACGTCTTCATGCAGAAGAAGATTTAAAAGTGAGTTAATACAAAATTGAGTGAATAAAAACAAGAAATAGGCAAAATTTTACTACGTCTTCATATCGCCTTAAAAAGGTTCAACGTTATTTCAGAACTCGGTGCGGTGTCCGTTTTTACAATAAGGTTCCAAAGTTGATACGTGATGTAACTATTGGAACTTTTAAGCGACGCGTTAAAGCACACCTGAAGGTACCTAAACGATATTATGGTATTGATGGAGTGAGTCTGGTAATAACAGTGTCGCGTTTATTCCGCGCAGGTTGAAACTTACTTTATATCTATCATAATTATGTTGATTTATAAGATGTGCTGCGCCGTTTCTTCTCCTCAACGTTAAAACATCTTTTCAAAACGGTAGAAGAACCAAAAAATGACGTATATAAGAGGGCAAAATACTTGAATAATCAAATTTAATTTAATTTGAGTACGCAAGTTCTATTAAAAGTGTGGCTTAGTAATAAACGGATTCGCTTCCAGTTCACAGAACCAATAAGACATCACCAAATAGTAAAACAAAGAAATGGGGCAAACGTGAATATAAAAGCCGACGAGTGAATAATAACGTGTTTCCGCTGCGGCTCGTTATTCGTAAACTTAACACTAATGAACTGAAGTGAGGACGGTCAAGGCAGAGATCAACCACCGCACATGCAGCCGTACCCACTGTAACCTCCGGACGATGCACTGAAATGAAATAATATTTATTAGAAGTTGGTTTTTATAAACATTTTTCGAACGTCAAACTACGCCATCGCTTCAACAAAACCCCGGTAGGTGGTCCCGGAAGAAGAAGCGGCAAGAAACTCCCGAGGAGTTTTTTTCCTACTCACAGTTACAGATCCCACTTATGGCTGTAAACTGGCTTAATATTAAACTCATGTCCAAATAGTTTTATCTTGAAAGTAATCATCAATTTTGCAATAACTCTTCCGCATAAGAATGCCTTTGACGTCAGTTTTTAATTTAAAATATGCCATATTTGACAATTGTAATGGAGTTTTATTAGAAATATTCACATATCTATCCATGAAAGAGTCACCAGTTTCGCTTAGTCTGAAATTTGGAACAATCTGTTTAGCCTTAGTTTAACACGTAGCGCGTAGCGATGGATGCGACTGGTTTGCTGTAACATGTCACTGATATGCAGAATGAACAGCATGGGAGATAGCATGGACCCATGAGGATTGTAATCCTGGTTACCAAGCGAGGGGTTCCGGGTTCGATTTCCGGCCGGGGCAGACATTTATGTAACAAATAAATGTTAGTTCCCGGCTCTTGAGTTTTTGTAATGTCTTATTTGTGTATGTCCATGCCACACGCAACACAGGGAATCTTAGTGCGGGGGTGCGAGTGTGTGTGTAAACGATTTTTTTTTCTTAGGTGGCCCACGGTTTGGTTTTAGTCTATTAACAAACATGAGAAGAGTTTAGCGTAGTTGAGCACCCTGGCAGAGTTGATGTCACATTCCTTGGAGAAGACCTGACAGAACATTCGATATACTCGTTTTCTCACGATGGTTTCCTTGCCTTATTTTGACCCATTATGACGGTAGTAATAAATTTTCAATATGATTTTACATTAAAAAAGAGGAGATCAGATACCGGGCCGTCTGGGGACATGCTGGTATATAATAACATTTCATTCTGTGTTTATGGAACAGTTCGCTTGGATTATGATAATTTATCCACAAATAAAGCGAATCGTTCAGCGAAATTCTGTTCTTTAGCAATTTTATTATTGAAATTATTTAGATTTTAAAAAATGACATGATTTCAAATTTGTGTTTCATTTCTGACCGACATAAAAAAAGCTTTCTCGTTTTAGAAATCGATGTTCTATGTTCGTGTGTATGTATTAATTTATTTATAACTCCGATATTTATAAAAACGATGTCGAAAGTACTTCGGTTGAAACTGAACTAACAAACCAGACGTTACTAATAGTTCGGCTGTTAGTTCCTTTCGCTTTCGGGATTCACGCTTGGTATCACCGGTCGCCGGCCGCGCCCGAGTGGCGTCTGAACAATGGTAGGTAGGAAGTTCATTTAACTTATCACGTAAAGTTGACAATGTATCGATACTTGCGCGGTACCCTCCGGTACAACATACGGCGTCGAGTGACCGTAGACAGGTGTAGCCAGCGAGGCAAATCGACACACCATGGCAACATCACACGAGATGTACTGGCGACGCATCATTATTGTAGCGGTCGTGCTTCACCTTATCGATATCATACTGAAACAATATCATCCGATGTTTTGCACAAGTGAAATTTGATTAGTTCGGCCGCCGCGCGCCGACTACGACTCACGATGGTATGTAATTTCAAACTATTTGGCCAAGCTTGGAACGTGTATTTAAAGTTATTGCATGAATTATTATTTTATTGCAAACACGGAACGCCATTGTACGAGTTTCGCAACTCCCGTAGTAGATTGGAGGATTAGGTTCCGATATTTTCCTACAGATAGTTCTGTACCTTCGTTGCACGTTTTAAGAAACGACGCAGGATCGGGTTCGCGATGATCGTGCTCATTTTACCTTTTGTAAATCCTCGTTGGTACACTTCTCAGTGAAACGGTCGATTTAACGGCTCGAGGAAATATTAAATAGGAAATATTAAATAGGAGGAAATAATAAATTTTTATAACAACCCTCTTTCGATGGAGAAAGCAATGTAAACATAAAATATTGTTTACGTGTTTCAATTGCACACTTATCGTTTCCTGCTTAGTCGGTAACGCGTCGCTGAGGAGGTGTTTAATTTAAACAATCCTTTGTATAGGTTTTTTTGTACTGCTAGAACACGTTTACATCACTTTTATATCGTTGTAGCCAACTATTATGAGTTATATACTACATCATACATTCTTAAACACATTGGACATAAGTCGGAGTGCTATGGCTACTTGAAACATTGAAAGGTCTGAGCGGACACTGCATTGTCACACTGTGTCATTCGTCACTCGGTATGTTTTATCTTCCACATGTTACCTATTCCCTTCCGCTATATCGCTGGTGACGGTGCTCCGACGGCCATGTCGATGACATTTTCGGAGTTGCATGCATTATATGAAACTTCTCATTCGTACTTCAGTGTCCAATGTGTAACGTCCGTGGATGTTCGGTCGAGTGGGTGACGTGTGACGGAGCGTGCACGAATTATCCCATTACGAGTATATTTTAAAGATGTTGTGAAAGAGAATTTACAAATAAAAATTATCTTGTAATATCATAAGATTTCGCGGCGACAATTGTACGATGCCGTATTACTTGCAATCAGTCGTATCGTGTTAGCATTTTTCATAATTTAACACGCATTTGCGCAAATCGCATGTTGCGTGTCGTCGCTAGTATCTTGATATATCTGTTATGTAATTATTTAAACAATTTCTGTACTGATTTCTGCATTTCTTTTGTTTTGAATTCAGTGGACAAAGAAGGTCCATTGGCTCCGTGGGACGTACGGAGTCCGGCCGAGCGCTCCGTGAAACTTAAGACGTATGTACTTATCGTTGGGATTAAAGTAGCGGGAGTGCACAGTGCGGCGCATTTCAAAGTAGAACGTCTTCGGAAGTGGTTGGATTGGACTTAAAGTTCGATGAGAGATTTGAAAAATAGGCGTTACAGAACTTGTGTTTTTTCGAGGTAACCCCTTACCGCGGCCTCTTATCCAGCAATGCCAATATTCGTCTCTCGATGTCGACGTCAACGTCTACCGACGACCAGATTTGGATATTCGAGTGCTAATCACATACTCGACGAGTACCCGCAGCATTCTTAAATTTTTTTGAAATCATAATATTTACATGGAGTTGATGTGTTGCGACACGGACGCGACACGGGATTATATTTTGTTCATCGGACGTCACAAGTCGCGTTCGGCACGTTCCGGTGATTATAATGTTGTTACGCAACTTAGTTGTAAGTAACTAATATTTACGAGTTTTCCAATGCAGCGGTGAGGCACGTAAAATGGGTCACGTTTGTGTGCTATCCGCCGTTTGTAACGATATTAGGAGCGGTAACTACCACGTATTGGGCAATTCGGTTTGCTGTGCCGTCCATATGACCAGTGAAATTACAGCTTTAAAAAAACACGTCTTAAACGGTGTGGTGGATGTCGTTGTGGTTTTGTCGGGTTTCTCAATAAACCCATCTTTAGAAATCAGTAGCGTATCAGTTTAATTAATGGCATAATTCGCTGTTAAGAAGACATCTCAAATAATGCCCACATGAGCCAGAGAGTACTGACTGTTTCAGAGAGATGCTGAGAGAGAGATTTTAGTGCGCACAAGTCGTGCACATCTGACTTCATCGATGATAAAATGACAGTATAGCGTTACTGTTTGCCTTCTTTGATAATATATATATATATATATATATATACGAATTACCATAATAATAAAATAGTGCGATGTGGGCGAGATAGAACCTGGCGTGCATAATAATGTTTTATTCAAATTAGTTTTCGCTTTTTTGCGCAATTTTGCAGTTGTTCTTTTTCAAGTCGCTTAAAATTATTTAAAGTAGCTATTTATTCTATAGAGCATTAATAGCTTTCTATAGTGAGGTTTCACTCCAGTTTTGACGGTCCGTTTTCCTAATTATTTCGTTACACACAAATCATTTTCGTTTGCGGAAAAATTGCCTAGTACTGATTCGCAGCTGACCTGTCAAATGACACTATTGTAAATGATAATAATGACAATTATAACACCGTGCTCCGATGACACCGCGGACAGCTTACCTACAGACGACAAAAATATTATAATATGTAAAAGTGAAATTAATTTTTGAATCGACGCAACTTCAACCTGTTCGGTTACATTCGCCGGTTCGGTCGCGGTCTACTATGCAGTTAGCTTACATCCGAGTACCAGCGGATGGTGAGCGACGACGACCGGCGCTACCGCCGACGGTCACTGATTAACCCAGCTGTGAGCGACTTATTAAGTCGGTTGCCACACGTTTCCAGTACTATTATTTTCCTACATTTTATTTATATGACAATTTTGAATCCAAAAGGCGGGTAGGTAGTCCGTTTTTGAATGCGATTAACGTACGAGCGCGCTACTTCATTAGCTAAGCTTTTTGCTAGTACTGTGTTATTTTTTGTTTTGTACATCTCTTGTACAAAAAAAAGTGTCGTCTACACTATTAAAGTATTTTTACTGTGAATTCACTTCGGATGCTTTACACCGGCGCCGCTCCGACCCGACCGACCCGACCGACCCGACGTACGGCGACGAGCCATCGTTACGTCGCCAATTGCAAGGGTTTGGAATAGCTCGTCCGCGTCGGTGGTCCCGACTACATACGGCGTGGGCAGCGCCAGATTCAGATGAAAAGAGGCCCTAGGCTATTCCACTTATGAGGCCTTTTCGATCGTCGAGATATAAATAGGTTTTGTTTTTTAGACACGTCAATATTTGCCATAGCAATCAGTGCACGTATGAAGGCTATGAAATACTTTGATGCAATCTATAATATATACAAACGAATAACAATTTGAATACTTGATCTCCCTCTTGATCTTGAGGCCCTAGGCTGAAGCCTAGTTAGCTTAAGGGAAAATCCAGCCCAAGGTGTGGGAGTTTTCAAGAGGAGAGTGAAAAGGCTTTAGTAGATAGTAGTAATTTAATCAGTTTCGCATCGAGTCGTGAGAGACCGCGGTAGATGCTCCAACAAAGACAGCATCTAGAAAAGATGTAACGTTTACATTTTAGAAGGGTAAGGCAGCGGCGTTAAGATCACCAAACGAGTGCAGTTTGAACACAAATTGAAGTAAAAATTTTCCTTATTGTAAATCTATGTAAGATAGGTACGTACATACTTTGTGTCTTTTGCGTTCACTATACACTCGTGCACGGCGTAATAGCTAGTACAATAATAAAACGAAATTAGTAAACTGTCGAGTCCACAGTGGAGATAGACCACAGTGACCTGCAGCAGTACCCTTAAGGTTGATTCCGAATGAAGAATGAAGAGGGTAATTATGGTTTATTGTCGATATACGCGTAAACAAATCAGTATTGAATTCGACGTACGGTGCGCATTGGTGTTAGGTAACGCGCTGCGGCTGCGCCGTGGAGCGTCGCGCGCACGTCTTGCGTAACTGTGCAATGTGTGCGATCAAATTTCATATTTTTAAACACTCAAATACATGAAATACGTTGGCTAGTAATTATGCAACTCTTTCTTTGCCGATTTGCGCTTTGTATAGTTTTACTTTGTAGGTACATTATTACTCTATGCATATCATGTGATACGTGTGGAAGAAATTGCAACTTATTGAAGATAGCAATATAAAATCAGCGTATTCTTCATTTACATTAATCGTATACGTTAACAATACTCTTACACAACACACACAAATTATATTGTGAAATGCAGGAACTAATTATTAGTTACTTATTTTGTCGGACGCATGATAAATGTAATCGAAATGTATTCTATTCCAGAAAATTAAAACATAGTTATTTATTACGATATTTATATAAACTTAGCATCACTCAAAACGTTATTTGCTACAAGGTTCCTCTTGAGGTAAGTACGACGTCCGCCTGCATTGTTGGTAGCTATTGTAAATTGTATTGTATTGTAAATAAGTCAGCGAGTAGTTATAGGAGTGTTCGTAATGACAACTCAATAAGATACATTATAAAAATAATCATTCAACGCTGCAAAAATATAAGCTTTCTCAAGTATTAAAATATAAATTGCGCATTTACTTTTATCTGTTGCGGGTGTGTTTTTTATGTTCTCACTGTCCAATAAGAAACAGCGGAGGAGGATAGGTGAGGAGGTTGCGTATTGAAATTAATTAACAAAATTGAATTTGATGAACAGTGTTACTAGGTGCTGTCGACCCGACGTGGTGATTGTCCTAGCGCAGCTAGCGGTAAAGCTCGGCGAGCTTAAAACGGACTCCCAGTCGACCCATTTACGAATATTCACCGAACGATGATAATTGTATATCACGACCAATATAATTTTGCACCACCAAAACACATTTATTAATTTATTCAACTGTGACGTATTGACCTCTAGTGGTGTCCTGGACCGGTGTCGCAGCACAAATACACTTACTTACACCTGAGTCAATTTACGGTTCGACGTCAAAGAAAGTTTATTCGTCTTGACATTATACTTCGACTTCGACATTCGATATGGAGTAAAAAATATATTTCAAAGGCTCGCTTACCGAGTGTTCCGAATAACGTTAGCAATTTATGTTAAATAATTATGAAATAGATGGAAGAAACACGAATGCGAAACTAAATTCTTCCAAACTACGCGGACGGCCCCTTACGTCCTAGATGGACAGAATACTTAAGTGGCATGGCTTCCTTGATCGACTCCGACTCGTCGTGGGAACACACGAGATTCCTATTCGGTGACCATTGTTCGCGAGCGTCGTGCAACTCTTCATTCATGTATGACTAATTAACAAGTGATTAATATTCACTCAATTATTTGACGCAACGCCTCGTCCCCGATGTGCTGGACACGCGATCCGAGCGCTTGCAGTGACAACATCGATGCCCCCGCACTGTTTAACGAAAGGTACTCCGTCATGAAATTACTTGTAGTGTCTATTGTCCTTTCTGTGCACAGTTTCAACAGATATCGAAATAAGGTGCTACAGACTACAGTCGACTATAAATGACAACGAGGAAAATAACGTGCGTCACATCCGATGTGTCGGCTCGAGCGCTCTGCTATGTGTAATGTGTCTTAGTTTCTTCGATTCTTTAAGTAGAGACTCTGTGAATGATATATCAATAATTTGTCACGCATGGATGCATCTCAGTGCATCTGCCTACTGTGCAATGTGTTCGATGTATTCCTTATCTCATCTTAAATCACTGTTATAAAAGACGGGGTGAATATTAAATGTAAAATTACGAGAGAAGTGCATTGAAGCAAGACAGTTGCGATAAGTTTTCAATACAATAATTCTTAGCATTTAATTGTTTACTTATTATGAGTATTGAAGTTGTTATTGTAATGTAATTTTTGTTCATTTCAACATTGTTGATTATCAATGAGCCAAAAACCCACAGTAGCACGCGAGATAACGCGCTAGAGATCACTGAGATACGCGAGTGTAAGAAGTCTGTCCGATCGAGTCCCAAGGTAACTTAATACTATAACAGGATAATACTTTGTCTACATAGAAATTGCAGTATTGGCAATGGTTATAAAACACACAATTACCACGAAATGCTGTTTCGTGATATCAAATTTAATTTTAAATGAAGTACATAAGTGATAAGGTTACGTTTTCGAGTCGCTCACGCGAGGTGTAGCGATGTTTTATGGGGCTCCAAGTTGTTTTTACAATAAAGCTCCCAAGTTGATACGCGATTTCGCTATTAAAAAATTTAATCGACGTGTGGAAAGCACAGCTTGGAGATAACCGTTATTTTAGTCTAGATTAACATATATACCGAGTTACTAGTTGATAGGAAGAAATGAAAAGCTTTTAAAATAAAATTAAATCGATTTACAATAAAAAACTACAAAATTGTACATAAATGAAAAAAAGAAATCATTGCAATGTACCGAAATGTGTGAAGTCGGCGTATTAATCGTGTAGCCTCAAACACAACCCTAGTTAGCGACATAACACTGATGGAGTGCCGCTGTGGCCGGGTCGAACCAACCGTATTTACCAACTATTTATTTGGATTATTATTTTTCATTTTTCAGTGTAAATATTTTAACGTAATAAGTACGGTATAACAAAATTTTACTATATAGTTTGTAGGGGTAGGTGGTAGACAACGCAAAATCATAGGTTTTCAAATCGTACACAGAGCTTACTGTGATTTACACATAAACACGGACAACACACGAGCACAGAAGAATAGTGTGATTACACAAGACAAGAGAATAAGACAATAAGGGTAAGACAGTAGAAAAGGAAAGACAAATTAGTGTTGCAAGCAAGCCGTTCGAAGAAAACTTATGTAAGGAAGCGCACGCGCAGCCGTCCGCCTACTGTAAGCCTCGCGGGCCACCACCGATTGCTGGAAGGTGCGTGTGAGTGGCGAAATAATAAACGCGTCGCGAATTGCGCCGATGGGGATTGAAGATTCCCGATCATGCCGTGAGTAATCGCCACAAGTTAATTAAAAATAATAATTAAATTGATATATAACCAACGGCATCACGAGTGTACGTACATAAACATAACAAACAAACATACTCACAAACATAGAATCTCCTCCTTTTTTGATGTCCGTTAAAAAGGGCCAAGTAAATGTTTACTGGCATTGTCTACGAGTTAACCGTAGGTGGAGCCGATGGCGGGTGGTAGTATATTGTAAAATGCCCTGATAATACTAAAATATATTAAAGACGAGTGCGTCTGCAGTAGCCATGACAATATTATTTTTGTGTCTTCAGGAAATGCAATAGACTGATCTTCCTTGAAAAATAAGTGTCACGTAAGTTTTTTAATCGACAAAATTTGGGTGTTCCAACATTATGTAATGTAATTTCAGTGTTACATTTGGGTGTGCCGAATCGATACTATTGCAATATTACGCTTTTAAAATGTATATTCAAGGGCGCGCCGCTTCCCACGACACCCACTTCCGGTCCAGTGGACTTCCGGTTGTAAATGCCCCATAGATGCCGCTGTCGTCGGTTATATTTGATGTTCAAATGATCCCACGGTCATAGAATCCCAAAATGTAACCTTTTGTATGGAAGTAATGCCCTTATAACAGAACTGTTTGTCATCAGTGGGTATGGATACCACCACCGCCGCTTATATAAACCTACCGTACCATTTCTGTGCTATTACAGCTAAGGTCATGTTATACTGGTCACGTGCTGAGCTAACTTATCAAAAATTAAGCTAAGTTAAATTATTAAGACGCGAAAACAAAATTTACGATTTGTCATGGCTGCGATACTTCGATGCTATGATGCGACATACGCGATGGTCAAAGCCGTAATAGTCCATCGGACAAAGTTTAGGTAAAGAGAAAATCTGAGAACTCGCCTAACCGACGTTATGATCAAGAAATCAAGTGAAATCCATACAAAACCTAGCCCCGTCTAGACGCTACTACACCTCGCATTGTACGACGGGTGTATTCTCACACGGAGAAAGCTGCATGCTCTCGGAAAACATCATCTCAGACGCCGCGCACAGGGCACACTCATACGTATTGTAGCTATTGGATCGTGGCGCAACCTAGACAATCGTGGTCGTCCAAAGATTACTATCGTACAGCATCTCACTCTGTCACACAGAAGAAATCCTTAGATTTCTTAGTGACTAACTTTGAAACCGTACTTCTCTCGCATCGTGCACTGATTAAGAAAATTGCTACACTTTTGCGATCAGACATTCAGGTATATCTTCATTTTGTTTCCACTCAATCAACGTATTGTTTCAGGAATTCTTTGTTCGGCAGTGAGACTGTTGGGTGTTGATGTGGTTACACAAATGTGTAATATTACATCGTGGCTATATAATTATGTGTTGAATAAAATAAAGCGAGTTTTGAGCAACTAATAATTCAATTGCATTTTCTATCGGCCCTCGTCAGTAGCCAGCATTTGGACTGCCGACATAAAATTACGTTTTCATAGAGCCTCAATAAATCATTAACAGAAAAAAGTCTAATAAAGATCTATCTTTATTATAGAAGTATTAAAGTTTAAACAATGTAAAAAAAAATTAGACCATCTTCCTTTGTCACACGCTAGTGACGCTAATCTCCGAGAGACGGAGCGCGATCGTATCTCGACAGACCTCAATGGTTAAAACAGCCGGATCTTGTTTAATTAAATGTAATTATTGTAATGAAAACAGTGCGTTCAGTATGCGGGGTACGCCGACTTGAACTCAGTTTTAGCCTTCTTCGTGACTTACGTGAATTGGAGGGCGATGATGTCGTTGACTAGGATATGTCCTATTTGTTACGAGTTAGGATATCTTTGGTCTACGGTGCTGATCACGAGTTAAATTGAAATCTGAGTGCAGGCACATTCAAAGCCTATTTTGCCGATAAAATAATTTTTGTACGGTTAGATTGGAGACGATACATAAGCGATGACAGAGAGAGAAGCAATAACATTTTATGCACTATATGCATCTATATTCCTATATATATATATATATATATATATATATATACACCTATATTCAGATAGTAGGTAGGTATATTCATAAATATGTATATGCGTGTCTTCTATGTCAATAATCACGTTTGAAGCACGAACGGCATCGCCGGCCGAGGGTGATCCAGTCGGGATTTCGGTATTCACCCCTGACACCACCCGTGCCGACTTCAGTGGCGCGACAGTGAAACAATTTAACGTTGCGTTCTACTGATACCAATAGGTACTTACTCGTATTTATTAATGTGTTACGTCTCTCAGTGCTGTGTATTTTATGTGTACAGTGCGCTTCAAAATGGATATATCCTGTTTATGTTTACAATACGGCACACTATCTAATGAGAATTCAAGTTGAACGCAAGATTTCGTTACGACAACTATACACCACCGACCATATGAGAACGAAGGCGTGGAGTCGATCGTAATCACCAACATCACGTGAAAGCCACACATGTACTCTTGTTTTGTAACACTTGTTTTGTAAGCATCGTTAGAAACCACACCCTTCAACTGAATCGTCCAGCTGAATATGCGAAGGCAGAACTAAATGTAGCAACAAATTAGAAATAACAGTAAACTTGGAGGTGACATTTGAAGATCTGATATAGAAAATCATCAGCGGCGGAGCTTACCCAGTTGTTGCATTCCCCGTGCCCTTACGTGGCAATTCGTTTCCTCAGCTGGTTTCCTCTGGGACTCGATTATTTTTGTTGCTACAATGATAAGATGAGTCAGCTTCTCTGGGCCAGTAAAACAATTATTGTTGACGAAAGTGAAGCTAATTCGAATCGCTACAGATGGTAGTCCCATCGACAACCTTGATCAACGTGCACAGCGGTCGGAGACCGATCGGACAATCGGCTGATCGCTAACAAACTTATAAAAAAGGCTTGTAAAAAACACTAAAGTAAACAAGTAAATAAATTATTTGAAATATAAAAACAGCACTTCGATCACAGTATTTAGTAAATTACATATTTTATTTAGATTGAGGTTTCATTAAGCGCAGTATCGTAACAACGATATTGTGTAAACTACGTCGCGTTTACACAAAATTATATATATAATTATATTAAATATAACATATAACATTTATATTCACTTTTTTCAGTAGAGGAAAATCATCACATACATAGCTCCAACGGCCGCACCGAGCCGCTGATGAGCTATGGCCCTTTATAAATAAAACAACATACGCTACATATGTACATCATACACAGAAACGCCACCCACCCCAAACCCACACACACGCAAGATTACGCCATGACGAAATTAAAAATAATTGTAAATTCTCTTGAATTATAAATATGAATAACTCAATGATTCCTGAATTATTTCGGTAAACATTACATACTAATGCCGTAAACTTGTATCGAACGTAGCCGGGAAAGATCAGTCGAATGTGGAGTCTCTTGCGTTTGCATTTCCTTTACCGCAATCGAACCGGACCCACCTACTTAGAGCGACGCAAGGTAACGAGTAAAATAATGTATTCGTGTACCAAATTGACTGTTGCAGGCAACTGTCTCGTGCAGGTGGACACATTTAATGGCACTTGTTACTGGGGAATCATTTAAATCTTTTCGTTGTATTACAACTTGCCATTTTACTGCCGGGCACGGAGCTCCACCACGTTGCTGCTTGGTGTAAGTCGGCCGAGCCAGTCGGGTCTGGTACTCTGACAAGGTTACATTAGGGCCAATCGTGCCGATTATTTCTTCGCTACATTCCGATCACTTATTGTGAATACAGGCTGCGTGGTCGAGAGCCTTGTCAATTTTATGAATTTCTAATAATTAATACATTATTATCACAAAGAAGCAAGATATAATGATTGAAAAAAATATTTTTTAAAGTACACAACAGATTTTGATTTGATTTTATGTGGGGATACCCTCAGCGCCCGCCCCTCTCCGCAGGTCGCTCTATCTGCGCTCGTATCATCTGTAGGCCCATAATTTGTGGTTTTTACTTAATGTTATGTGTACCCTCTTACGTTCATGTTATGAAATTAGTCATCAACGAGTATTCGCAACAACTAGCACCGATCTAGACTGACTGCTGAAGATACATTGGCTACTGTTCGAGTTTAATATTTTCCTTGGAGATCTGTGAAGCCGCTTTCCAAATTAACATTGCAGTGTTATGTTACTAGTAACTTAACTAAATTGTCGCTAGTCAAGTTGTAAACACTGGATAATTGGCACACTGATGCAGTATTTCAAAAGATGTTTATTTATTTGCATTATTTGTTTTAAAGTTTAATGATATATTATATATATTTGTGGAAGTACCAGTTTTGGTACAGCCAGGTCACTGTCGGGTGATGGCGTCCTGTAGAGCTCGAGCTCCTTTTCGACCCTTAGAAGATTGTCTAACTATATCGAATCATCTGAAGCACGAAGCGTTGCAACATAAAACGTATACATTTATTGCAATAACTTCCACCACGGGTTTATTACGATGACACGAATCATACGTTCCGGATCCCCAAAAACCCTCTAGATAACGAGAAGTGTGATAACTGAGAGTGGATAGTATTCTTCGGAATATCTGTTTGTGTAACGATATCTATTTATTATTAATTAATAAAAATGTAAAAGGTCACCGTCATCTCGCGAATATTTTCACTTCTATAGACGGTTTGTTGTTGCTAGCTACTAAACAATCTGTACGATTTTGATACAAGTTTTGAAAAGAGTGAAATTGGGGTGATCGGTTCAATCGACGATTTAGGCAAATTGTTATAAGGTTAGTGATCGCGTGTCCGGTACCGATCATACTGGAACCGTCCGTTTGTTTGTTTGTTTTACATCTATGTACTATTATTGTCGTCTGTTGACTGTAGATATTATGACTATAGATACATCATTAAGATTTGTGATGAGGAGTCGGGAACGTATGAGTATGTCAATATTTCATGAGAACCGATCTTTAATGTCTCACGTACAGCTTATTGTTATATTTTGGCTCCTAGGTATGTTTCTTGTGGTGTAAGCAAAATGTGGGAATTTTAATGATCTCTCTGTGTCGAGCCCATGCGGCATCTCGACAGGAAGGAAGCCGTACTTTCATTCGAGATTCAACCTTCATGGACTTGCTCACATGTGTCGAGTAACCGGGCAGGCTAGACTAGCAGACTAAGGTACCTTTAGTGAGGTAGGCTAAAGTACCAGTCCAGTCGATAGTTGTAGAGAGAGATCAGTGACACATAAAACAATAGAATACGTACTATAATCCTAGTGAAAATATCCGTTATGAAAATTCTTATAATATATTACATATAAATATACCTTAACTAGGTATATACTATCTCTAAGTATATCTATTTAAGTATAGTATATACCTAATATATATAGTATGTTAGTAGTATGTGATAAATAGCTGCTTAGCGCTAAGTCCACCCTATGTGAAAATCCAACTGTTTTGTGTCTTTTCATTATTACTATCAGTGCTCAGTAAATGTTATTTGTTGATATAGTGTTGTACAGTCAACACTGGTCCGTGCTACCGCGCACGCGGCGCACTCCGCCCAACGGTTCATATATGTATATAACTATTGGTGCATAATCCGATATAAATATGTATTTAATTTTGTTTGCATGTAAATTGGCTGACTACAATAATTAGCAACCCCCTGCGGAACTCGACTTTTTTTGTCCTACTTATATTTGGACACTATTAAATGATTTGCGTATTCTATTTCACGACGTTGTAAATCCCTAAGTCGTGGTTATTATCATTTACCTCCATGGCTCCACCTAACGCCGGTGTCGAACATTCTCAAGGCCTTCACCGGCTGTTAGAAATAACCGTGATCCAGCGTACACCGCACATAAACCTTTATAAGTTGACTTGTAGCGTGGGGATTTTAATTTCGAAGTACGGGACCCCGACTAAGGTAGACGTGAAAAAACCTGCCCTCCCATACACGTGGAACAGCGGACGTCGCCCGAGCGACGCAAGTGGGCTAGGCTGCGCGGCGCGGCGTGGCGCGGCGACGCGCCAGAACAGGTTATGTCGCAGAGAAAGCGATAACTTAGCTTTTTATTTGTTTGCGCACACTTCCGGCCACCGCGCTGCTGCATTCTGCGTCTGCCGCACCGCGCCCTATTTATATGGAAGTGGATGCCGACGGAGTTTGAATTTTTTAGACAAGTATGGAAGGAACTCTCCACAATTCCGTCAATCTTTCCTCTTTTATTGCTTCTGAGGTATTTCCGGTTCGCTACGACATAGATATGTACAAAGTATACAAAAAAGGGAGGATATACGGAGCGTTCTCCTCTATGGCCGGCTTTAGAATAGTAGCTCTTTTGGTGCTGTCCGTGTCCTCAGGCGACGTCGACTGTTTAGTAGTACGCAACTGTAATGTGCGGATTCAACGAGATGGACCGACGATCTGGTGAAGGTCGCGGGTAGCCACTGGCCGAGGGCGGCGCCGGACCGATCGTCGTGGAGATCCTCGGTGGAGGCCCATGCCCAGCAGTGGGCGTCGTCCGGCTGAGATGATGATGATGAACATGTGCGGTGACAGTCCTGTCATCTGTGACGTCAGTTACTCGTCTTCGGATGTACATACCACTGGCCCCGGCTGCATAGAAGTGACGAACTTCATGTCTAGTTACAAGTATGTATGTAGGTGTCGGCGTAGACGCCGAAGGTCGTTCACCTGCTCAATTCATCGGGGCCACTATAATTGTTACGTCATCAGTCGTTAGGCTGGGGCGAGGTGCTCGGCGCGGTGTACTAATGCTATTGTTACTGACACCTCACACATCTAATTTTATTATCTTAAGGGCTAATTCGAGCAATCGGTGAAAATAGGACTGTTTTTTCAAAACTGTGTTTCATTATAAAGATGGCTGTAAGATCGATAGTCATAGACCCCTTTTGTCCGACCACCACGAAGTCTAGCACGTGTTATGTACGAGTATTTGTTCATATAGAAAGTTATTATTAGTAGGAACAATTTTGCAGTCTCTATAAAATGTGCAATAACCGTAATTTTAAATCTCACAAGTTCATTTGTACTATTGTTCGTGTAGTGGTAAAAATTCGACTCTAATCATTTAATGACGTTTACATTTGTTTCCATTATACAATTTACTAATGCTCGTCGACAGCTACCAAACATAAGAGAAATAAAAATAATCGGTTGGGTTTTTCCCAAGCATAGACACGGGTAATTACAAAATTTCGGTACTAAACAAATGATATTTTTTTTATTAAAGTAGCTCGGCCCCAGCACGTAGAAAGGATAAGGGTGGTCAGGATGATAGTTTTGATGTGTTTCGCCACTAGGTGGCGCTATTCGTATACGTAGTTATATGAGCACGAATTAACTTTTTTTTATTCGCACACAAATATCATTGGGCGAGTGATTTTGACAAGTAAGTTTGAAGCAGAGGAAGTTATTTAAACAGCGACACTAAAACGTTAAACATTGAAGCATTCAGCTTAGTGTGAAATATTTTAATAAAAGTTTGTAAAGCCGTAATCGCCTTCTAAAACGCGTTTGTTGATCAACAAAATACAAAATTATTCACATAGGGTTTATCTCAGGACCTGGCACAAGAAGAAAATATAGTGTGTGTGTACCGACAGGACAGTGTGTGTCGGTTTTGCCAGTTTTCGATCAAGAATGTTTGTTCTGTGTTGTAAAATGACACAGAACAGTCGAGGGGGAGGTACCTACTGCTGTTGCTGGCGACCGCCGCCGCTGGTGAGGGGGGGTCTTTACAATAAGTAGCGAACAAACATGGTGTTATAATTAGGCGAGTATTAAAGGCTATATGATATTGGGTGTTGTTGTTGTTGTAACCACCTTTCACACGAGCGGAAGTCGCTGTCTGTTGCGTAATTGGAACTTTTGAAAGTAGTAATTTTGTCCGATGAGAGACGGAGGCGCGAGGTGCAGCCGAGTCGATTACAAACCACCGGCGTCGCCGCGATGATCAAAAATATTAGGTATAAGGTACAATAGGCAAAGGATGTTATAGTATAGATGAGTACATTAATGACAAGGATGCCTGGAAATAATAGTGTCGAAACCAGTTCCGCGCGGGTTTGAACTTTTGTAATTACCATGTGTTGTTTAAAAGATGCGCTGAGGAGTTTCTTTCTCTGTTTCTTCTTCTCATTGTTAAAGCACCTTTTCGAAACGGTGGTTGAAGCAAAAATTACGTTCATAACTGTATTTACAGAATACCTATATGATTAAATGATTTTGAATTTGCTTTACGAAGCTTTATTGATATTTATGGGTTTAATGGCCAGGCTTGCGGTGGCGGTCCACCACTGGAACGCGACGGGGGAGCAATAAAAACGACGTAGAAAACTGCTCGTGTTTAATATCGATTCGCTGTGATCAGTTATTTCGCTTAGATCTCTTCCTCGACTAGAATGAGTTTTAGGTGCCTCAGCTTGGGCCCGGGGGTACGTGTACGTT
The DNA here is from genome assembly GCA_003671415.1 of Megathymus violae. Lineage (NCBI taxonomy): Eukaryota > Metazoa > Arthropoda > Insecta > Lepidoptera > Hesperiidae > Megathymus > Megathymus violae. Next base: position 339,083 of record PDGT01000060.1, on the reverse strand, counting down.
GGTTCTTCCGAGGACCGTCGTCGTCCACGAGGCGCCGGGATGGTATCGCTCGCAGGAGCGAGTTGTCGCGTTATACGACGGCCATAAAGTCAAGGTGAGGATTGGCGCGCTCCGTACGTGCTCGGTGTATTGATATCGAACTAGGGGTGGGATCACGTTGCTCTACGGATACCGGTGAAACAGAAGTTTTTTTATCTTTATACAAACCTCATTTCTCGTTAGTCAAATACTTAGGTGTTATTTAAAACACGTGACCGTGGATATTTTATACGTTGATGCAACGGGTGTTCACGATTATTGTTCTCGTTGTTGTTTATGTTCTGGTCGTGGAGACAGATAAATGTAATATAACATTTAGGGCACCGACAATTAATGACATTTGTTGATTTGACATAACAGAATTCGATCGAACTGGCACTTGACGTGACTGTGAGGTTCATAATCGACAGTTAGAAGGTCAATCCTGACGTACCGATCAAACTATATATGTACATATATAATTTTTGAAGAGTTCATGGAATAACTTCACCAAGAAATAGAAATAAAGGTCACGAAAATAATACGTGGTAAATGAAGCAGCTGGTAGCGAACAGTTTAGTGCTGAGAGCCTGGGCGAGGAAAACTAGGCAGGAGATTTGAATAAAAAGAATATTTTTTTCTGGGACGGTACACATACGGATATTTACAAATATTGGATATCCGTTACCGCAGTGGGCGAGGCGCAGCGCTTCCGCGAGCTGACACCGTGTGTTATTAGTGTGAGTCACGCGAACCATTATAAGAAGTTAAATAGGTTTGTTTGTAAATTGAAAATTCACCACTGAATATGTATCAGGTACATTTTGACTAGTCCGGTAGCGTCATACGTTAGTGAAGTATGATGCATATAGGATCATTTGCATGGCTTTTAATAACAAAGGAAAGTAAGACATTTAAAACATTTAAGTGTTAATTCAGCAGCCACCGGTCAATGATATGGAATATGTCCGTGCGAAATTTACATCAGCCGGCGAGTTAAGTGTTCTGGTGGCAAGCACACGGGGCCTGCAGGAGTGGTACATATCCGTAGTATTGTTTCGGCCGGTGTTGCCAAAGCTTCAGTAACACTCTCGGGCTAAAACGAACACCTTCGTCTGTACTAGGTGTTATCACTAAGTCGCAGTATCTGGGTGTCGCGGACACGCGCGTGGTAATACACCATGTATGTAACCCGTACCGGCCAACACCCAATTTCTCCTCCAGGCGGTACCAGCCACATCGTAGATATACTGACTTCCTTTAAAAAAATTCACCAAATATGAGCGTGCAAATATTCGTGCATTTAGCAATATGTCATAAGGTGCACCGTCCAGCGAGTCCCGCGATGCGAGTGAACTATCTTTATTTCATTGCGTACACTGATGTGATATTATCGTAGCACCGCATAATATTCGCCGTAACACCTAATACGTATATACCGCTTGATAGTCCCATTCAATATTGATGTTGAATTGCGTTGCTGCATAGCGTTTATTTTACAGTGCTTGTAAACGCGCCATACTTTTAATACGTGTGGTTCCAGTAATGTTATCGGAAATATTTCTATCAGAAACGGCCACACTAAGTAATACACGACAATATTTTTATGTATGTCTTATATAAATGTAAATGTGTCGGTGATATCAAACGTGTGGCGATATTGACGTACGAGCGTTTTACAATTACAATATTAACCAGACAACTTTATCTTTCTCACGCTACGTGAAGTTTGCATAACATCTTCTATTTGTTGTTATTTACTGCAAATTTTTTCAGGAATTATTAATTATAGTTTTTCTAATACGGAATTTAACGTCATCCATTAACATTCTTGTAAAATTTTAATAATTGTGTATCTTCTTTTTTGCCTTACTCATTATGACTTCGAAAGTATAACGCTTAAGTTCAACTAAGAACGAATTTACATTCTCGTCCATTTAGAATTTCCTTTTAATTCAAATACACAAGCCGCTGACACGTTTTATCATTCCATCAAGCATCGTCCCGAATATAGTGCCGTAATGTACTATTTAAAGCCTACATGTTACCATAAAATACTTGGCGGTAGTGTAACATGTAATAACTTAGTACATTTAGAAGCACATTAAAGCTGCGTACAGCGATACCGTCCAGTGGACTGGGAAGATTAACCGTCGGATGCAGTTCACTACGGGAATAAACTTTGTAACAACAGTTTATGTTACCGAGGTAATCTACAGTTGAAGTGAACGCCTAGTTCCTCGGGTTATTGTCTAGCAAAACGCATTAGTTCGTGGGCACTGACGATGTGAGGTTTGTTTTGTCACGTCGCCACGTCACTGGGTCACACACGTCACAAAGCCGATAAACTCTCAGGATGTTATGTTGCGCAAATGATACAAAGTAATAGTCGTACAGGTATAGTGACATCATATTCGGTGTATTAGATCGTTCACTGTACGCAGAATTTGCCTCAAAAAAAATTGATTAAATTAATATTTTGTACAAAACTTTTTATACTGGGGGGTGAGGTGAGAGGTGAATCTTCAAGATTATCTTCTTATCTGAGAGACGCTCTGAAAGGGAATCCTGACTGTTGCGGTGTGGATCAGTGCGGAAGAGTGTCGCGATCAAGACAACTCCGAGCGCAGCCTTTGTGGAAGCGCGCCCTTTCACTTCCCTCGCACGGCTCGGCTCGGCTGTAAATTAAATAAAATAAATTTACGTAAATTGTCTCTGTGTCCTGGATATTGGTTACTGGGCACAGTATCTATCGAAAAGTCTACAAATATAGTTTAGCAGCCTGTCTCGAACTGGAAGTGAACAGTGAGTAGTTTTATACTATACTCATTTGCGAAGTTGTTTTAATTTCTTCTAGATATTCTATAACTTCTAGATATTCTATAGCTTTTATAGATTCATAAGTTAAATTAGCAAAGGAAAAATTACACGTTTTTTGTTAAGAAATCTGTGCCCTGCAGTGGGTGCTGTGTGGGGTGGGTGACGTGCGACAGTGAAACGTGGTCGTAAGGCGCGCACGCCGCGCGTGTCGCCCGTTCCGCCAGTTTTTCCCCGCCCGAGTGCTGGAGCGCTTCGCAGAAATGAAAGCGCCACGAATACTGGGACCGACACTTCCGCTGCAGCACAGCGACCCGCAGCGCAACCCGCAGGACGCGGTGAGCGGCTTGTGGCTCGATTGGGCATCGCCCTCTTCTTTATCAATATGAGAGCAGCGCCTGGATTGGCTTCTGTTACTGCTCGTATATACCTATTACCTCAATCTCTAACAGAACTACATCTTTATTTAAAGTTTGTAAAGATCCATGGATTCTACACCGCAACGAGCTGTGGTTTGCAGTAAACCAAGCCACATGAAGCTCGTTTAACTTTCTTTACGATTGGGTAGACAGGTGCAGCACGGCGGGCCGGCGGGACGCTGTGCTGATGGGGGGTAGGAAAGCTCTCCGAACATACTCTGGCGGACCTCACACAGTGTCACATTCGCATTTGTAGGAGGCGCTGCACGGGTACTATCTACTGAAGATTGAAATGAACCAATGATTAAAACTTGATTTCTTTATTCATTTCTTTAATCGTTAAGTGGAATAGGTTGCCGGGGCCAGCGAGTTGAACTTTCCGTTGTGAAAGTGATCGATAATTGAGAGGTTGCGCAACCGACCGCCGCGAGGAGCGATCGATTCGAGAGGATATCCGATGTGTCTCGGAGATTGATAACTGAGTGCAAATACGTATTTCTGTATTACGCAAGTACGTGAGTTAATTTACTGAAATAGAAGTAGCAATCGGACAATTAACGGACCCCCGAGAGCCAGACCGGATACAGAAGGACTCAATAAACGGAAGGTTTATCCAAAATTCGTATTTAGCAGCAGAACTGGCAGGTGTCGTGGTGATAGTACGTGTATACCGTACAAAGGTACGGTACGACCACAATGGTAGATTCCCAGATTTCGTGTGCTTGTCGTTTGATCGGAAGCATGTTACATGTCATGCAACCGATACCGACAACGAAACGAAATACTTTTATTTTTTATAAAAAACATTATACAATAACTCTCCTGACAAAAACATATATCTGATTAGACTCATAAATAATTATAATCATATATATGTCGGTATTGGATTATCCCTGGCGTCATTTTCTCCGGACATGGTGTGGGCGAATGTGGGTACCGTGCAAAATAACAATTTTCGTGTTTTCAATTATTTGATATAATTATTTTAACTTTAAAACAGTTTAAAGAAAATTATGAAAACGGAGTGACAGTTCCGTGATGTCGCCTTCAGTGACGTGAACGAAAACGAAAAGTGTCCCGCCACCGTCAGCTGACTTCACGACTCTGCCTAGACACGGCATATATATGTGTGTGTGTGTGTGTGTAAATACGTCTGTTCGATATATATATGGCAGAGGATGCTAATGATGGGAGCCAACTATCGTATTTTTCTATGCATAAGCACAGAGTGCCGAGGTTCCTTAGCTCGCTGGTCCGGTGGGCAACATGCGGAGGTGCGGAGGAAACTGACCTGTGGTGAGACACCACTGTTGCGTCAATCCTTTATTCATGATATGTCGCATACAGAACTTATTTTTTGTTATCTGAGACATAAGACAAATTACAACATTATACATTTTCAACTTCTGATGGATAATCACGTAACTTCGTGCTTGACGTCATAATTTTTATTAACAGTCTAAATTAAATTAATTAAAATTATTAAAATTTTTCAACTATTGTTCATGTATGCATACTTTCACCGTCATTCCAATGATTCTTTTAATATGTGTTATATTAAATTCTACTCAGTTTTAAAAGTTTTCCTTTAGATTCGCGTAGAATAGGTATACGCTTCGGTTCCTTTGTTTCACTTTGATATTAAAACTCACTCGCTGATATTAATACTATTTTATCTTGTTACAGGTTGGTGTAAATCTATACAATAAAAATTTGCTGTAAGTTAACTTGTTTGATACACGAATCGGATAAAAATTACATTTTATGCCCAGAATATCATCAAATTGTATGATTTGGAATTATACAAATAATAATGTACAAATTTCTAAAATTAACTGGAATAGGTAATTACAATAATTATACTAGTTCGGTTTATAATATTGTAACTGACAATCGTTGCAAACAGAAATCGTCACAGATATAATACGCGATTACATATTAACCAATCCATAATACAAAAAAATTAAAAAGAGTATCGAACACTTGGAGTTAGGTTACCGTAAATATATGCGAGTACCTAAGGTAAATAATTAAATATCAAGAGCATGTTGAAAGCCAGCAGTTCGTTGCAGTTGTTCTGCAGATTTATCTATACTGCTGCCCGTGTACGTGGACGCGTTCACACGGAAAACAAAATTTTTTACTTTTCCTTTTTATATAATACTAGCGGTCGTACGCCGACTTCATTCGGGTTGAACGATTAATTATACATATATACACGATGTATAGCCTTTGTCCATCCAAAAAATTTACCTTTTAAATGATAAAAGATTTCTTAAAATAGGTGGCATGTTTCCGGACATTACCCTCAATACACTCAAACTCACAAAATTCGGGCTCTCTTTTTATAATATCAGTAAGATCTTTCGTTGTTGCTTAAAAATTAAAACGTTATTTTCACTTCCGACGCCGCCGATCAATAGCTCACATCAGCGATCGGCACTTCCTTATAAACTTCGTCCTCGGTTGGAGGCGACCGTGTCGCCCGCGTGACCACTGCCGCTGCGGCCGAACTGGATTTTTGGTTGTCGATGTGAATACTGCGCTGAGGTCAACGGGTTGCACCGTCATTAATCATATTACGCTAGTCGAGTCGTACGTCGCTGAAACAAGATAATATTTAATTTTGTGCCCCAATAACTTCTGCGTTTCGATCGTATGGACATGTGTCAATATCGTCTCCCCTGCGAGGTTGCCGATGGGTCAGGCCAACACTTGCAGCGGCGCGTGGCAGAGTACGGTGGCAGCTTGTGAAACGTTCCTCATTATCAGCGACGCCCCATTATCAGTGCGTGTTCTTGTCTCGCTCCGCTTATCATCACGTCTCTCATCATTATTAGTATCGATACTGGTTCCTTGATTCGATCAAGTTGTGATTACCGAACTCGCGCGTAAGCGAGTTAGGATACCCTAACTCTAAAAAAATTTATACGGTCGCGCTCTACTATCCAGTCACCGTGTGCACGTGTGTATAAGTATTTTGCATGTAGTTTCAGTAATAAAACTAAAAATGAAAGTCAAATTACGAGTCTTACAAGATAGGCGCATGATAGACATGGATGGATTACGATGGAATCACCAAATTAGTAATGTACCGTCATTTATTTGAATAACAACTGGACTGATATTAGTAACATGATAGGTACAGATATTAAAATGTAACGGGTATTATAAAGTACTTAATGATGTTTGCAGTCGATTATGAGTTTATTGAAGGTCACCATCTCATTGTAATACCACAACACGGCTACTCACAATAAACACCACGTACGGAAACCGGAAGAGCCGCCTGCGACCATCCGAGGAGCTTCCCCTGCGTTCGGGAAGTAATTACCCCAATTCCGTAAACCTGTTTCTTTTCATTTTTTGTCGCCGATTTGCAACGAATATTTTAGCACTGTCCCACTTCTTCAATGCTTTACGTGTATTCTATTTACCTCTGGACCCATATACGTGGATGTACATAGGACTGCCGAGCGAAAGGAATCTGGGTACAATTATTTTGTGGACATTTAGGGGGCACATTATCATTGGACATTATGTAAAGTTCATTGAACAAGGGAGATGTCAACGACACACTCTCTCTCTCCAGAATTTATACCTCGCTTCTTTTGGTGGCATGGACAACGAATCGGCGCATTTCAAAAAGTTTGTTCGGCTTTTCGGCCTTTGTTGAACTGGAGAATAATCATGCATTGGGTAACGAGGATCGTTATCCATCCTAGCTCTTTGAAGGGAGCAAGCCACTTCCCTACTGACACCTGGAGGCGCTATACCTGCTAGTGGATATAGCATATTTACCGGAGTCGTTTGGAGACAAACAGTTATAATCCGGCAAGTTTCAATTTGAGCCGTATCTACTAATTTTGCATGACAGGAACGACACCATACAGGACTCATGTACTCGCCTGCAGAAAAAGATAGCGCTAATGTAGAAGTCCGCAGAACATGTGGTGAAGCTCCCCATCGAGTGGCAGTAAGGCGCCGTAAAAGGTTGTTACGAGTATGCACTTTCTTTCTGACGGCCTGACAGTTCTTACTGGAAGTAAGAGACCTGTCCAGAATTACGCCTAGATACCTCGGGATGCTATTAAGCGCCACACCCTGCCACTCAATTCTCAGTCTGCGGTTTGCTTGGCTGTTACGTAGATAGAATGTACAAGACTCAGTTTTAGATAGGTTAGGTTTGAGAGAGTTTTCTTTGTAATAAAGTCTAAGGTCATTTAAAGCCGAAGAGAGAGTAGCCTCAGCTTCCTTAAAAGTAGTTTCCTGTTTAGTGAGTGCAAGGTCATCTGCGTATAAGAAGCGACGAGTTTTTGGGCTTAATGGTTGATCGTTGGTGAAGATGTTGAACAGCAACGGAGCCAGAACGCTACCTTGTGGCAGTCCATTTTTTTGTAGCCTCCAACGACTTTTGTCATTGGGAAGATGAACTTGAAAGCGACAGTTATGGAGAAGTTCGCGGAGTACTGTGATAAACTTATAATCTCTGGTACTGTACTTTCATAACAGTCGTCTATGTTTATTGTGTCGTAGACTGCGGACAAGTCCACGAAGTCCTTTTGCAATTCGAAACCATCTTCAACCGCCCAGTGTACTCTATTTCACAATATTTTCCATGAAGTTCATGTTATATGTATGTGGTTGTCAATCACGATAATTATTATGTCGCAAACAAATTAGTTTCCAATAAATATGAATGTTATCATCAATCTGATAAGTGAAATCATGAAATAGTAAATGAACATAACTGCAGCCGCTGATACTGCTGCGGTTGTGAAGCAACTAGCTCTGATTAGGGTCGTGTATCGGTTCGAGACCTGTTGGAGTCAGCGACATTTTGAAGCGGATTCCATCCAAACTAAGTCCGAGCCAGCCTTCCTCGGTGCGACATGCTGGCCAACGTATGAATCGGTGATGCCAGTTCTTGTGTTAAGGGTGTGCACGGCCGCGGAGATCATTTTACGCCGGTCGATTGTGCTTTCTTTATGTTTTGTTCTAGACATCCACGAGGTGCAGTAAGCTGATAATTTTTTTAACATAGACGATACGAGTACGTGGAGTCATGTTCGTGTTACAGGCGTTATATGTTGCTATCGTCAAACACACTCGATTACATTATCCACTCTTTATTACATATTCAAATGTTACATGAGCCTTAATTAACTCACCATAATGAAATACTATTTCTCAAAACAAAATAAAAATTACAACCTGGTTTCGCCAATGTCTAAACAATGGGCGATTGTCGGATAGATGCGTAACTCAAAATTTAGTCGACTCTGAATTAGTAAATTGTGTGCAATTCCTCAATAGATGGCAACACAATAACACTTACACGTTTGCCAATCGCTTTATCCATATAAATTGTAAAGAATTACAATACAGTAGTCTATGCTAATTTATGCACCCGTCTTTTAAATTGTTTAATTATGTTATATGTAAAAATATATATTATTTCTGCCTCCAGTTCAAACCTAGCAAAAATTTGAACAATAAACCTTTTAAATAGTCACCAATAATTACGCCACTGGTGTGCCGAAATTGACAGTCCGTCACAGCTGGATACAACTTCAAGGATAGTGTTTTGCGAGTCAGCTACTCGTGACTTTAACCTAAATTAGTTCGTAATGCATCCTATAGTTATTATAAAAATAAATAAAATAAATAAATAAACGTTTACACACTCACACCCCCGCACTAGGATTCCCTGTGTTGCGGGTGGCATGGATATACAAAATGCTCCTCGGATCTTTTTTAAGAGTTCTCAATATATATCTGATACGTTATTTCTTTAAGTATTTGACACACGCAGCCGACAGCAGCACAGATTATTAAACACAACACAAACTCCCACGCTTCAGTATTCACTGCAGTCACATCAGACACAATGCAATCGTTAGTTTTTATTTAGAAAATCTCTCACACTTTCTTTTTAAATAAATGTATTCATAGAAAGCTTTTATGGTGAGGTATTTAATCAATCCGCGAACACTGTCTGATATTATACGAAGTATCTTGACTTGCCGCGATGTCGTTGCAAGGGACATACTTACAGCTGAATTTATTTAATTGTTACAAAATCAATTAAGACGGGCATGGAAATCTTATCGTTGCTTAACAAGAGTATTTTCCATCGTCGTTACATTTACTTAACCTTATTAATGATAAAATTTAACTCATCGCACCTTTAGAATGAAAGTGGCTTAACTCAAAATTCCTGAAATTCCAGATTCTACTATAAATTTACTTAAAAAAACCTACTCTAAAACCCCATGGGGAAAAAGACCCCGAATTATGAGGGAGAAAGGGAGAAAGGGAAAACCTCATACATCAGTCTCTTTAAATTTACTCAAGACCATACATTTTTGAAAACTTTCTTCGTCATTTCCCATAAATTGCAATTTTTGAAGTTAAGTCCCTTTCATTCTAAGGGTGCGTCATATCCAAGCACTCCAGTGTTTGATCGTTCAGTTTGTAGTAAGTAATGTTTCGTCTAAAGAACGCTCGTGTGAGCATTTACTGAGCTTCAGGCCTGAGTTTATAGATATGCGGCGTGAAATACTTCTTGGTATAATACTAGATCGAATTTTCCTAGTGGAGCGAGTTTTAATGTTTTTTAATAACTGTTTCTATGCCTGTTCAAAGTCTTACTTTTTAATAGCGGAAACTATTTTTTTCCGACAAGGCTTTCAAATATGGACACTTCGTTACGAACGTGAACCTATTTTGATGTTAAGAAGATATTCTGAATTTAGTTCAAGCCCTTGCATAAGTAATAGTCAAACATAGTTTGAATAGTCAAACAATTCAAGAAGCATGTGCTTCATATCTGGTACTGAGCATTTACATTATATTACATTTCGTTTCAACACTATCCTATTACTACGTAGACCTTCGAAATGTTGTGATACACCACTATTTATATTATCAAAACATTGCAAACTATTTCACATGAGTTTTGATTGAATGATGAAACGCATCATGGATAATTATTGAGAATAAATAAAGTCTTAATATTGCAATTATGACGGACGCGCTTCGACTACGTCCTCCATAACATATTTATGTTGATGCAGTCGAACACTTCCAAGAGTTTACTAAATATACAAACAAGAAACTGTCGCCTCCTAGACACGAAATATATATTCTACATAGCGATAAATCAACCTGATTTTCATGACATATTTTTATGTAGAAAAATATAATAGTCCTTACTGAGTCATAATTATTTTACAAAGACTAAAAAGGTCCGGTAAAGTTTACGGGTATCACTTTTATCATCAGCTATAAACATTTTTTTCTTATTTGTTTTAAATTAAAAAATAAAATATAAGTGCGGTGCAACTGCGCCGACGGGACAGTCGATTATCGTCGTTGGAAGTCCTGTAATAAAGTTAATGTCGATAGAGACACACCGAGCTCAAGGCACGAGTTGCAAATCGTCATTGACCACAAGATGAGCTTATACCAAAGGCAAGGTGACCGATGGTGGAGGTATACCGATCTCCATGTACCGGTATGTAGATATATGTACAATGTATAGAAATCCGACATACAAGTATTTAAATCATCATATGCGCTAACGTTCTACGTCATGTTTTATTGAGAAGCCACGATGAATATGTCCGTTTGCCTGATGATTCTTCATTTTATTTGCGAACTAAATAGATCAAGCTTTTGTACCGACTAACCATGGGGTAACACTATCTGGTGAATTACTCGTGTAGAGAAAAATATTGTTTTCTGAGGTGGAGGTGGAGCGAGTGAGTTTGGGTTGCTAGTTACAAAATAAAATATTATTTATGAAAATTACAACATTGTTTTCGTATAGCTTCGAATTCTTTTAAAGAAAAATAATTTTAATTATCGATTATCAATTAATGCTATGTCTCTGTCCGTTCATAATGTAGAATATCTCAATATCTTGTGTTATTTTATCATATTTTAAATCACATTTAAAGCTTGAAGTGAACCAAACCGGTTGTAGCAATCGGTGTTATTCTATGTTCATTTTGAACATACTAAGTATTGCCTTTGTTTACTTAAATAAACACACCTAAGGTAATTTAACCAATGGAAGACCTTGACAGTTAGTTATGATGAACGTGTGAGTGAGACACTACGCCCTTGTCACGTGTCATCGTGACCTTGGGGTAATAAGAGTTTATTATTTGTGCCCAGTGGCACGGCGTTGTGCCAAGCCATACGTCAGTGATGCAGACATTGCACCGTGGATCATGTCTCATTCGATTGTTATCATCGTGGTCTGTAGTTTTGTTATTATTGTTTCAATAATTTCACACAGAAAAATAGTATTATAGGTAAAATTAATCTTTTCAATTAGTACGATATCATTTTTTGGATGTTATAAATCATATTTTTAATCCATTTTATCCGTACCATTTAACGTGAAAATTATATTAACTTCATATGAAACATTACAATATTGATGGATTTATACATAATTGTCCAATTTTCCGATTGCACCATCATTTTTTTTTTACAGACCATGTTCCTACACGTAACTTGATATCGGACCGAATTAATTTGTAGACTGACACAAGTGTCTAATATTTTTAAGAAAACAACATTATGTACGCATGTATGTAATGTTGTTTGGTTTGTATGTTATATTGTATGTTTTTGTAGTTGGTGAATTAGTAATTGGGCATGTAGTCCACTTAATGATGTTTTTCACACGTGAACATTTCACAACTAATCGTACCAATGAGTAATGAGTACCAAGCAAGAACCCCTTTGTCCAGTCGGACACAGGTCCCATCGTAACCGAGCCGATGGCCATGCAATGTTTACAAAGCGTCTGTGTAATGCTTACTCTCTACACGTTTGCTTTATCGTGTGTTAGCGTCCAATGAAAGTGAACAACGGCAAAAAGTGATCGAACTTTCAATTTCGCTTTAATGTACTCTGTACGAGATTACTATGCTGCCACAGGTAAAAGAGTATTTTTAATCTGTACCCTATAAGACTATTCGTAGACGCTTGGTCGTATCCCGCGCTTCAGCCACGAATAAAATTAACTATTTAAAATTGATTATTCTACAAGTTTATGTTATTGCAAAAATATTTTGTAACATTGTTTTCTTCGCGAAAATTGTGAAATAGATGTTTGAACATGATTTGTTTTCTTGAAAATACGTTTGCAATGTTTTTATTTCTTGTGCTTGAACGACACTGTGTAATGAGCAACTGTGAGTCAAGGACAAATAGAGATTAATAAAACTAGTAAACGATAGAAGAATACGATAAAAAACAATTGAACAAAATAATTAACAAATAAACATTAAGCGAATATAAGAAATACCTCATTACTTGCTCTGATGTTAGGATACATCGCGGGGCAAACAACATAATTATCTGGGTAAAATTACAATTATACAAACCCTCATAGCTATAATCCATATCATAAGAAACTTTTGTCCATCAGAGAAACAAGAAAAGCAAACAGTAGGTGTGGTGACCGCAGTGTGTTTATGGTTGCTACGCGCGTGGTGTTGAGGTGGAAGGTTATAGTTTTATGATTTTACGTATAGGACATAACAAGTATTCGTAGCTACTGGCTTAGCTCAGTTGGAATGGGTAATTCATACTTTCATTGTTTAAGTGAAAATTTGCGTTTACAATTTTTAATGATTACTATTTCAAAATTAATAAAAACACTAATACACACAATTTAAAAATTACCTATCAGCCCTCCTTTTTGACACAATACGGGAATTATTTAAGATTAAAATTCTTCTTCTAAGTATCTTTGAAATAGATATGTTTATTAATAAAAAGCGAATGCTTGACAAAATGTTTTCTTGGTGAAGAGAACATGTTTTAAATGTGCAATATTATTCAGTGCAGAGTACAAGTATAGTGCAGAGTAGGTACTTCACAAATCCTGATATTAACCTACTCAAGTATCACAGGGGATTACATAGACGTATCGGTCACCCTCCAAATGTAAGTGATCGTATTTTGGTAAGTCAGTATTTTATGTTATGTTCGATACACATACAACAAGTGTTACCAGCATCCGCGTCTCGACGGATCGATGACAATCAATCACGGCGGCAGAAAACAATGAAGTTGTACGTTTTATTGTTCTCGCGTTCGATTGACCGCATTTATGTTTTGAGTTGCCGCTGACCTATCGGAAGGTAAAATTGTAATAGGTATTATTAGAAATTGTGCTCCTAACATCGATGGATTTATATACCTCGTCGGGTGCAAACATTTGTAGTGGAGATAATTTTACAATTTTAGTCGCTTTCTACTGTTGTATTTGGTCGATATCAGCGGTTATATGGCTTTAAGTCTCCTCTGATGCGGTAAGAAGTCGGGTGGGCGGCGGCATCAGCGAGTGGTGTTTCGCGAATACCTACGCGCTGCCGCCGGAATAAGGCAGTCGGTCGGGCGTGAGTGGCTCCATTCCTTGGGTCCTTGTGTCTTCTGCACGTACCGACCAATTTATCCAGACCTTAATCTTGTGTGTGTTCTAGAATCAAACTAAACTAAAACTAATATTTTCAACAGATATTGTTCGGTTCCCTCTCGGCCGATAACAAATCATTGATATCTTCGATGTAACGAATATTACATAAATGTATAATGGTACAAACCCTCGCCGGCGCCACGCGGACACCCAACACCCAGACAGGCAGACTACCGACTACCGCCTGCACTACCAGGTCAGGTAAACATAGAGTATTTAATTTTAAAGTTCAATTAACTTGTAGTTATCAAGTTTAAATATTTGAAAATTTGGAAAACCAACCCATGTTTGAAGTAAAATGAAGCGGGCCCAAGCAGTGCAACGCCGGACCGTGGTCTCAGTCGGCTAATTGTTCCCTGATTGACCCACAGCTGGAGGCTGAACCGTGTAATCACTTTTACCAGCAGCGTTATAAAACCACTATTGTGTTAGACATGCTCGTTCACTGGCAATGGCTGTTTTTGTCATACACTTTTTACTTCATCCGTCGTAAAGAGCTCGTTTCATTTATATCTTTCATTCGAATTACATGTAACTTGTACGTCAATTATCCAATGTAGGTGTTCGTTTTCGTGGAAGTAACAATTGCTGCTTACATGATGTTTCATTGACTGCAACCCGTCGACAGATTTAACACATGAACTTAAATGGTTCATGCCTTTTTTTCCATCCATCCATCCTTTTTTATCCTTACTCCGGGATCTCCATGGGAACACAACCGGAGTCCTCTGAGCGCGGTACCCCTGTCGGGCTCTACCCGCGAGGGACAACATGTCCTGTCCCGCACCATCCAATCTTATTGACGGTACGCGGCCACACATACCGTCGTCCTTCCCGGGGCATTAGCCGGACGGGCCGAGCTCCCACTCTTACCGCCTGCAACCCCGGAAGTCCCCTTTTAGCCACGTCTTACGACAGGCGGGGGATACCGTAGCTCGAATTCTGGTCTCAAGCTGCAAGGACATAAAAATAGTTTTTCCATGGAGTCTGCTGTTCTGCCTCGTCCTTGAAGCGACGTCAATTTAATTACATTTTTCAGCATTCGAAGTCCGTATGTAGTGGTTTAGTCTCATTATCTTTGGTATCTGAACACGTCTCTCTGATCTGTTATTCAGTTAATTTGAAATCCAAAGATAATCCACCGTAAACTTAGTAACGGAACGAAATCGCACAGTTTATATAACACTCGTATGTCGTCACAAACGTAAAATATCATCGGAACTGTGTTGCATAACATAATTTGTCCTTACGGCAAAAACGCCTCAATCTACACATTATAAGTATGGGAAAGCGAGACCACACAGAAGTGCAATTTGCCTCCATTTGCCAACACTTTGACACTTCCTGTGAATTTACTCACCGTTAGGCATCGCACCGCGCACCGCACACTCCATTAATAGAATAGTTTAGTATTGATGCTGTGATGTCTAACGTTGTGCTTGTACGTCCGTCTGTCCAATATTTCTCGTTGATTGAGCGATCGGTTAGCACTTCACACATAACGCATTGAAACAAAACACATTACTGAACACATTATTTTAGTATGTATGAACTTATAATAAAATCTCTTTGACTGTACCATTTGCATCTGGTCGGTTTTGGTATCATTTAACAGTTTAAAAGAGTTTAAAAGAAGATAATTTCAAATTCAAATTTGGAAAATGAGTGATTTTCATTTTTTTTTGCTTACTGCCAAGATGAGCGAGTGTAATGAAGAAATTCGCTACGTTTTAAAATTTTACTACAAAAAAGGCAAAAATGCAACGCAGGCCGCGAAAAAAATTTGTGATGTTTATGGACCTAGTGCACAGTGAGAGTAGCACAAAATTGGTTTAAGTGTTTTCAATCCGGAAATTTTAATGTCAAAGATGTACGTCGCTCTGGTCGCCCTGTCACGGATAAAATGAATGCCACTTTTGAAAAAGTGGAGCAAGATCGGTATATCAGTAGTTACGACGTAGCTGAAGAACTGGAAATTAATCACAAAACAGTTATGACGCATTTGGGCAAAGCTGGGTACACAAAAAAAACCTTGATATGTGGATGCCACACGAACTTACTGAAAGAAACCTCTTGAACCGTGTCCTCATTTGCGTTTCTTTATTACAACGTAATAAAACCCAACCATTTTTGAAGAAGCTGATAACTGGTGATGAAAAATGGATCACGTACGACAAGAACGTGCGAAAAAGGTCAAAAGCCGATCAGGCTTCACAGACTGTGGCGAAACTCGGGTTAACTCGCAACAAGGTGATGCTGTGTGTATGGTGGGATTGGAAGGGCATCATTCATTATGAGCTGTTACCTCTAGGCAGGACCATCGATTCTGAATTCTACTGCGAACAACTGATGCGACTAAAGCAAGAAGTTGAGAGAAAACGGCCGGAATTAGTCAACAGAAGGGGTGTGACTTTTCATCATGATAAGGCACACATCATTGGCGACTCAGCAAAAACTAAGAGACTTTGACTGGGAGATGATGATGCATCCACCGTATAGCCCGGACCTTGCACCTTCAGATTTCTACCTAATTCGGTCTCTTCAGAATTCTTTAGGCAGTGTCAGGTTGACATCACGTGAGGACTGCCAAAACTACTTGACGTAGTTTTTTGATCAGAAACCCCAGAATTTCTATTGCAATGGGATCATGTCCCTACCTACAAGATGGCAAAAAGTTATGGAACAAAATGGTACTTATAAACTTTAGTTAAATTTAAAAAAACTTTATTAAAAAATGTTTTGAATTTTCATAAAATATGCGAAAAGACTTTCTCCCCAACCTAATATATGTATTATATGAGTCGGTGTACGCACTGAGATCATCGTGATATAGGTAACTAGAACGATACACACAAATGATAAGCGGTTTAACTATCGCTCCGTGCTGTACACATGTACATCTGTACACCTGTATACCTGTCCTTGTGCAATCAATACAATTTTAATAAAAAATTATATTTAATAACTACATAGGTATAATGTTTAACAATTTAACAATAAAATAAACTTTAATTTTTAATAATGCAACAAAAATCTTTAATATTAGTTTTGTAATATGATTATTTTGTAATCGTAAAAATTTGATTCAACTTGGTCACTGGTGATGTGATGTGGTCGTAAGTGTAGCTCCAAAAGTGAGCCCGGCCAGGGGTTGCTCGCAGGGGCCCACAACGCCAAGTGCATGCGTGATTACCACTATATCTGTATTTTTTTTTCTATTTATTTGGGTTAACAAACAGTAAACAACAAAGATTACAATTAAATAACAATTATAAACGCTGTATTATGTCGCTAATCAACACCGTTAACCACGGATTACTACAAAAATAAACAAAAATGTTATTGAAAGTGGAGGAATACCTTCGTTTTAAATTAGAATTTAATTGTTCTTACAGACTCCTCAACAGGAGAAGTCAGTAATACTTGTTTTTTAAATAAGCCAGGAACAGTATTTATCAAATCCAAATCTTTAAAATTATCATTATAGCTACGCATCATCTAATACATAGGTGAGCGTTGACCAACATTAGTACGACATTTAGCAATAGCGAAAAATGGCTTTTTCTTACGAATATAAGTGCTATGAGGTACAGTATAATTTTGAAATAATCTCCTTAAGTTGAACCACAATAATATGATTATCGAAGAACAATAGGATGCAAGGGGTTTCTCCCATCCTCGAGTGTAGTGTGGCTACCCTACCCTGGCCTTGGTGCACTTTGTTTTTTTTTTGCCATATTTTGGAGATAGCTAGACCGTGTACCATCTCCGCTTTGATCCGACGGTATTCATACATGGTAGCTCTGCCTTCTTACCGTGCACCGCTCCTATTCTTAAAGTATAATACATATTTTCACGTAGTTCGTCTGCTCATCGATTGGCTGTTGTTACAAGAAATATTATCATCTACCAATTATTTAGATGTACGCATTTATAGTAAACAGCATAAATTTCGGCAATGTCAAGTGCATAATGCATGATATCAAGTGTTATCTTGTTATCTCATTTGATGACGCCACACAATCGTAATACACACACACACACCATTAAGATCTCACCGATGAGTGAACCTACAGTATAATTTTATTGGTTGTTTTTGCGACGTGACGTTGGAGTCCTTAATTGTATTTGGTACTATTTGGTCGTCTGGTAAAAAGGTAAAAAAAATAAAACGTTATAACTTCATATCCTTATGTTTATATTGTCCGTTTTGTGGAAAAACACCACTAAAAATAAGACTTCATTTTGACGCATATTGCTATTACTGACTAATGAATGTAATGATGATGTAGTTAAGGTGGGTGTCGCAGCCCGTGATGCATCACACTGAAACGTAATAATAACAGATCCCACAATCCTGGTTCACACTACCTGGGTAGCAATGGATCCACCTAAATAATTTAATCTCTGCTGTATCTTTTGGTATGGAAAATAAGGATGAAGAAGAATTTTCCTTCCTGTAGACTGAAACTTGATACAGATGTCGGTGAACATTTTAGGGTGTAAGGGGCTCCGTTCACCCTTGAGTTCAAAAGACTTCCCTTATTCGCGGCGCTCCCTGCTGAACGACGGACGTCGCAGGTCGCTGGCCTCCGCACCACCCGATTTCATCCTGACGGTACTTGCATGTTGGTAGAGAACTTTGCCCGACTAGCTAGTAGCTACCCTCCTTCTAAAACGACCGTGAAATGTTTGTATAGCTAGTAATAATGCGGGCTCCCCGCTTCCTTTTCGTTCGGCCACACTTCGGTAATGCGTTTGGTGATACTGAAGTCTAATGGCGACGGTGACCACTTTACATCAGGTGGCTCGTTTGTCGTCCAAAAAATCCTCAAACAAACAAATAGTCCTATTTGAGTTCATTAGTGTATTTCTATTTCTGCGGACTGCGATGCCATGCATCACGTGTCTCAACAACGCACGCACCGAAACACCAAAGGTCGCTAGACACGAGCCTGCGGTATATTAATAGGTTACTGCACTTGCCTTAATATATTTAGACAGGCGGTGATTATATATTAGTTTCAACAGTCTAACTGTTAGAGGAACGACGTAATGTTAAATAGTTTATTTAATATAACTCCTCCTAGTGCCTCCAAACTAAAACACACTCCCAAAAACTGAGTAGTATGTTTATAATTTAGAAAAAAATCTTACAGCGAAAATAGCCTAGACGTTTGAACGTCGGTCTCCCTTAAGGAGGACTCGAGTTCGAATCCTGCATTTGTTTCTCTTAGCAACCTCTGACTTTTTCAATTATGTGCGTATAACAAATTATTAATCGCTTGCTTCGGTGAAGGAAAATATCTTAAGGAAACCTGCTTAGCTGACAGTGCCACATAATAAAAGTTCTGTGAAATTCGATAATCCGCATTTTACCAGCGTGGTAGACTACGGCCTCGATCCCTCCTTTGTTGTGAGAGGAGAACGGAGAAGTAGGTGGTGAGAACTTTTAAGGTTGGTCAATCACATTTTTCTTGCGTGAGATGAAATGATTTCTGTCGAACACATAAATATTCCACGTTGTTTTACAGAATACAAAATTTAACCGTATATCAATAGTATATTAACTGTAATTTTGAAGTAATTGCCGCTAATCACATTCAGTCACTCGCAGCACATCTGCTGCTATAATCTGCTTTCTCGCTGTCTCTCGGTGCGAGGCTCGAGGTGTGGAGATATTTCCTGGGAACCTGCCCACCCGAACAATGCCCATTGTGTGCGCCTGTATCGTCCCGCGTGCTATGTGTCGCGTGTTGTGTGTCGTGTGACGCGCGCTACAACACGTCGCGCGTCGTCTGTTGGAGTCGGTTGTTAATGATGCTGTGTAATAAATCCACTGTATCTCTCATACGATCTCACTGAATAGCGACCGGATTTGTCTATAGTTATTTGTAATATAAATCAACAAAACACAGCCGATAGACATTCGCAACCATGCTTTAAAAAGCTTTTAAACAGAAGTAATCGTAATTCGTAAATAAAAATGCAGAATAGTATTAAAAAGCAAATATTATCTATAGGTACATATTGTAAAATATTAATTGATCGCTTTCTGAGCATGAGGGATATATGAGAGAACTATTAGGGGCCTTTAGTAAAGCAATAGAATCCAAAATAATATTGTTAAAATTTTTGTCTGTTCGTCAGTGAGTTTGTGCTCGCTAATCTCAGAAACGGCTCGACCGATTTCGTTATGGTTTCCAGTGGTGTATTGCAGTAAGTGTAATTTGATATATGTACTTAGTCTTACTATAAACATTGTTACAAAGAAAAACAATTTTTTTTTATTGTACGTAACATTTATTACTATTACAGTGTGTTAATTTACATTAATAGTTATATATAAATATATAAATAGTGTGTTAGTTACATTAATATAGAACATTAAAAATATAATTAAAAATTATTATTAAAAATATATAAAGCTTACTCGAAGTGGTCTCCATTGGCGACGTTTTGACGATTTGACAACCTCCATTTGATGACCCCGTAGCCCAGTTGGTAGTGACCCTGCCTGCCGAGCGTGGGGTCCCGGGTTCGATTCCCGGTCGGGGCAGATATTTATGTGACAGATAAATGTTTGTTCTCGGGTCATGGGTGTTTGTGATGTGATAATTGTGTATATCCATGCCACCCGCAACACAGGGAATCCTAGTGCGGGGGTGTGAGTGTGTAAACGTTTATTTATTTATTTATTTATTGGCTGCAATACAGTCTTTTAAACGTTGCGGCCAGTTATCAATAGTATCACGCACTCTTTCTATGGCAAAATTCTTCATTGCCAATCGTATGGATTGTTTTAGGGACTCCAAATTATCATGGGGTTTAGAGCAAGCCTTACTCTCTAAAACCGACCATAAATCCAGTGGATTAAGATCAGGACTAGACGACGGCCAGTCTTCAGCTCTGATAAAGTTCGGAACGTTTGTTTCTAACCAAGATTAGGTGGATCGAGCTTTATGACCCGGCGCCGAGTCTTGCTCAAAGGACCATTCTTGGTTATTGAACATGATGTTGTTAAGGGGCTTAACTACCTTCTCAAGAATGGTATCTTGATACACTTGTGCCGATGTTTTGATACCTTTTCACAAAGATATGGCTCAGTCACTCCTTCACAGCTAACACCCCACCAAACCATCACTGAAGTCGGATAATGCCCACATTGTACTCTGTTGACTAATTGGGAAGCTTCTTTAGAGCTTTTAGTATAAATACGGTCATTTTTTTTGTTAAATATTGCTCAATTGTAAACAATTTCTCATCCGTATACAAAATTTTTTTGTGACCTCCCTTCGCGTACCGTTTAAGTAGTTGTTTTGATTTTACCACCCTATTCTTTTTTAAATTATCAGTTAAGAAATGACCAGTGCGTCTCTTATAGGCTGCGAGTCCTTAGTCATCTTTTAAAATACGCGACATGGTTCTAGGTGCTATCTTCATCTCCCGAGATAAAATTTTTTGCCTTCGGTCAGGATTTCTTCGAATTCTTTCCCTTACTGCTTTGATTGCCTTTTCGTACGAACACTATATGGACCACCAGATCTTTTTCTTTCACAAACAGAGAAGGTTTCATTGTACCTATCAATAGCCCGGTACACAAACATTTGACTAATACCAAGTGTATGGAGGATTTTGAAAATTGTATTTGGCTCCATACATACTTTATGTAATGCAATTACAGCGATTCGGTTCTCTTTATCACCCCATTCCATTTCAATATCACAAAATATTTTACAACATATGGGCGCGAAAATAAGAAAACACAATGAACAATCGTATAAAAATGACAGATTCCAAATTTAAAAGTAATATTTTATTTATTTTTAATTGTTTTGTTTATTTTTAATTGTAAGAGTATTTATGGCCAGACAAAGTATAAAGTTCGTTTCATTGAAATTCGTCTATAAATAAAAATGTTATAAATTAATATATCTAATTCACAGAACGAGAAAACACAGTCCTAAAACAATGCAAGTGCTATTTCTAAGCATAAGGCGTCGTTTTGCGTTTTGGACGATAAGCGAAGCAAGGGCGGTTTGTTAGTTGTTAACGAAACGTTATCATATGTACTACATACTAAAATGTTTGTAGTTGGTGTCACGCCCCAAATACAATACTAAAAACAATACTGATTTAAGCGCCACGTTTGCCGAAGACACTGATAAGTAGTTTTTGTTGACTAATCTCAGTGAATTCCTGTAAGTTCTAGTCGTTAAAAAATTGTGTTACTTTCATCACCAGTTCGGCATCATTAGATGATGATTCCAAGAAAAAAACACTTCAATGCCTTTGCAATGTGATCGGTACAAAAAGTAAACAGCTCATAACACGGTTGGAGTATTGTAGTCCTTTGAGGTATTGCATTATTTATCTTCAAAATATATCCTCAGTAATGAGGTAGGTGGTTAGTGATATCATCCATTAATGCTATCCGTTGAGAAGTTCCATTATTTATCTTCTGAAACCATTCATCAGATCCTCATCATATTTAAAGGGACAGATCCGAGCCACCTTCTGTTCACTAGTAAAATAATCATCAAAATCGGTTCATAGACAACGGAGTTATTAACTTAGAACCTATTAACTTAGACCATCCTCCTTTTTACAATCGCTTAAAGAAATATTGTAAGCTACAATCGGCCAAAGCTCTATTGGTTATCATGCAGACTAGGGTGGAACGCTCAATTCGTTACCGACGTTACACTCATGGCGCTTCTCCATATGTGCATGGTAGCCGACCTAAATAGGAATGATATTAATGCGCCACCTCGGTGTGCGTTCATTATGGCGAAGCAAGGCGACGAGTCCACGTATGGGCATAAAGTATCATAAAGCATTATACACTCGGAAGAGGCGTTCTCCGCACGGCGAGAGGCCACTTCCACTTTAGCATATACCAGGGTCGATATCATTGACCTAGTGGCTAAGGATAACGCCATTGACATCCATCGCGCCTGTTCGAGCACGAGATACAATTGCTGTTAATGAAATAACGATCAAAAGGACAAGATAAATCGGAACGCCAATGTGCCCTTTGTATCGATATAGTAGTTTACAGTTGATAGTATCAGGCGCTACTTTGCGGAAATTCATTGTTATTAAATTAGTATTACTTTACTTTGCAACAATCCGCAAGCACATTTTATGCCGGTATATATTTGTATACATGCATGAAACCTCCCTCCCTCCCACAAACGAAAACATGCAATTATGACAAAAGTATATACCAACACACAAAGCGTCACCAGCACCTGTTGTTTGGTAGTAGTACAGTGGTTTACCGGTCGTTCTCTCGGCTATCGTTTATTATCTTTTTATTTTTATTTGTATCATGTTGCACCAGCCGTGTGACTCCGCTGAGTGCGAGCCTTTTACGCCGTCGTTTATCGTTCATTCGGTTATTGGATCATTTAATATTGGTCATTTATTGGGTACTGTAACATAGTAATTTAATTTTGTAGATACATTGTCTTTTTTGTATTAATATGGCATTGTTATAGTATTGTGTATTTTATAGCGTAATAAATGTTTTTCTTTCTTCTTCCTTTCTTTCTTGTCTACGGGGACACGCAGCTGCGGAAAAATTAGTAGGCATGCGGGTATGTTTCGTTGTGATATTTCCCCAAATGAATCTTATCTTTTATTTATAATACACAAATGTCTAACGCGTTATTAACAACACGTAGTAACAACACGTCATTAACACAGGGAAGCACAGGCACGTCGTCAGAGTAACCGACACTCCCAGAACCGGTTCTCAGGTTCACAGGCCGGCCTCTGTCTCCGTGTGTGGGGCGGTGGACGTGTGTGCCGACATTAATCTTATTAGCTTGTTTTCAACATAATTACAACTTTCCATTTGACATCTTAAAGCGCACATCTAGTGTATAATTATGTGAAAACCATTGTCACAGTGAAAACTTCCGGGCGCCGCGCACTCGCCTCTCTGAGAACTTGTGATCTCCATCGCGATACTTCGTAAACACCGAGAGATTGCGTCGGAATGTGGTGAACGCTTCGTTTGGAGTATTTTGTGATGTTACCTTGCTACACCTACTTTGCACTCGTCCTACAAGTAACTTCGAGGAAGTTATTCGGTGGCGGTAGAATCAAATGTCTAATGGTACTCGTTTCCTCAATATAGTTTTGTAAGATATCTGTGTGTGCGGTAGTTGTTTGCCCCGCGGTATTTTTATAGTATGGTCAAGTTGTAAAATCCCACAGTATCGACCACTCCGACGACGGACACAGATAAAGATATTCACATCTAACGCATTATTTTATAACCCACAATATGGTTTGATTTACGAAATACCAAAACACGGTAAATATTTACTTTCATTTAATCATCTCTCTATTCTTAATAAGTTCTTCTAAATGTTTTAATATTCTTTCTAACTTTTCTCGCATCGACCGCTCGCTTACGGCACGATCAAAGAGGTGTTATTACATAAATAAAATCACGTCGACACTTGTTTTTCATAATTGATCCACTCTTTCACGCAGACGATAGCTCGACGTCTCGCGTGCGGCACGATCGAGATGATGGTAAATAAACACATATTAGCAAAATTCGTCTAAGTACTCCTATATGTTATATCTTTATATTATTCTATATTTGTTGTCTCGGGGGACCAGACCCGGTCATTAGCAAATACTAACTTTAAGATGAAATCCAAACAAAAGTCAATAATTTGTTCTACGTAATATGACAACTTCTATAAAACATTTTCCTTTCACTTGTTCATATTTCACAATCACTACATATTTTCTACCCACCTATCACACATACATGTCTTTCAAATACCAACAGTTTCATATTCAAGTTTAAATATCATTACAATCACACCGTTACAAACATTAAATACGATAACAAAACAGTGTATCAGCGCAATCCGAACCCTCGGTTACAGATATACGTACGTAAGTGAAATTAAGGTGGATACACTCATGTTTGTAAGTTACCAGTATTTGCTGCACGGAATTGTTACCAAAACGTAAACGTTATAACACTTTAAAAATAAATTATTTTAACAGCGCCTGCTGCTCTACGAGGCCCAAATTCGAGCACATACGGTGTACTGCTCTGACCTTTGGGCAGATGCACCCAGTTACCAACTAAGCCCTCTTGACTCCATACAGCGGCGGGCTATTCAAATGGTCGACGATCCCAATGTTACAGATGGCCTAGAGGACTTAAGTATCCGGAGAGTCATAGGCTCCCGATGCGTCTTCTACCGTCTCTACTATGGTGAATGGTCCGAAGAACTTTTCAACCTAGTGCCCCATCCGCCTTCCTTCATCGCACCATCCGCAAGAAGTTGCAGTTCCACCCGCATCACATCGATTCGTGATAGTCGTCTACCGCTCGTTTCTCTCGCTCCTTCCTGCCACGAACCTGCGAGCTTTGGAACAACCTTCCACCAGAGGCATTCCCTTTGTGTTATGATATGGATTTCTTGAAAAAGAGTGTCTATCGACTTTTTCAAGGCCGGCAACGCATTTGCAGCTCCTTGGATGCTGCACGTGTCCATAGACGACGGTGACCACTCACCACCAGGTGGACCGTATGCCTGTTTGCCTGCCTTTCACTTAAAAAAAACTGTCGTTATAGTATACTTTTTGTAGTTTTTATAGTTATATTTTTTATAGTTGTTTGTCCGTCCAACAAGTCAACCATTCGCGAAATATAAACGATATTACTTTGCTATAATTATTTTACAAGTATCTTCACTTTTTTTCATTTATACATACACAAATACTTTCTACATACGCTCCATTACACGGTTTTAAAAGACAACTTACACACACTCGACCATCACCTGATGCGGGTTAGAGCAATGTGTTCAAGAGGTAACTACATACTAGGAGCCTAACTCGTGGATGATGGATCTATCCTTATGTTACATAGGTATATCAATAAAAATGGATGGATTCATATTTCTTTAGTTTTACGCAATTTTGTTAAACGCTTATTTGTCAAACTAACTTCATTCGAATATAAAGATGGCAGGTATGTAGAGGTCAATAGAGTCGTCAACATTTGCATAAATATGTATGTACCTAATGACCATAGTATACGTGATTTTCAAATCGAATCCGGTTGTTAAGAGACAAAAAGTACGGAATTTACAAGAGAAAAGCTGCAATTTATGAGTTATTAGTTAATTATTTCAGAACATATTTTAAATGGGTTTACTTGTGGTAACATATTGATATTATCCGTGACTACAATATCATCGAGCCTGCGTTAAAAATCTTAAACTCAGCGTCGACGAAGATAGCAGAAGTAACAAAAACCGATCGTTACATAACCGTACTCGGTGATACGTATTTGTAAATAAAGTACCACTTTGGTTTCAGATCGATAATGACCGTGAAGAAGGCGAACCGGCGCGGCGGGTACGCGACGGTGCTCGCGCGGCAGCGGCTGCACGGCGGCAACCAGCAGGTAGACATCGCCACCCTGAGCAAGCCGTCCGTGCTGCACTACAACGTAGTCGTCGGCTTCAACGAAAAAGATCAACTCCAGCTGCTCACACACTCAGCGCAGGAGCACTCCGCCGACGACGACAAACAGAAGCTGATTAAAGATTACAGCGACCTCAAGACGGGCAAATATGAAAATATTTGCATTGACGACATCACCAACTGTGTCAACATTGAAAATTATCCGAATTGCGACAACACTCTGGTCTTTTACGTCAGTAAGAACCTGAATAAGGAAGCCATAGTTATCAAGTTCGAGAACGAGCAGGATTTCAAAAGGATATATTTCACCTACAAATACTTCAAAATGCGGAATAGACTCACGAAGAACACAACCAACTACTCGAGCAGCGACAGCTTATTTACTAAAAATAAGTCGATTGACATATTTAAGAGCAGAAAAAACAGCGTCGATGACTACAGCTTGTTCGACAAGACTCGCTCCGAGTTTGATCTGATGCAGACGACCGACAACGATGGCGTCACACACCTGGCGGTGCAACAGAAAGGTTTGCGTTTCGATCAACCGATGAGTCTTATAGGCATCAGAAGCCATTTAGAAGACACGGGTGAAATAGACAGTCTTATATATACAGACGTAGATATTCCGTTAAGGCCCGAGAGAAAGAGGCTATTTCACAAAAAAACCATGGCACCGCCGCCGCCAGCTGTGCTTCCAACGAACAAAGAAACTTCCAAAGTACTCAAAGGAGAATTCGTCCGAGTCAACGTCGAAAGGTCGCCGGATGTGATACCGAAGAACATTAAAAATAATAAGATTCCTGACATCCTAATGTTTCGAGAAAACAAATCGAAAAGAAGCAGCCCAACTGGCAATTTATGGACAGCGAGCAATAAAGGTGGGTACATTAATACCTGTCGTATAAAACTTTATTGTCACTAATAACCTCGGCCAACCTTACATAATTGTGGCACGGAGATGTTCGTAATAAGGAAACGTATCGCGGAGCGTTACACGAGGCATTATTCGAAATGTGCAATTTACTACTCTCTTGGTTCTGTTTAACGGCTGCGGCCGCGCCGAACGATCGGTCGCTACAGGTTCTCAAAGCAATTTCCTTAGTTAAGTGGCCACTGCAACCGGTCGCCATCTCTAACTAACCTCAGGGAACTAAAGTCCAAGTTAAAGTAACTTCCTTCTCGGCAGGATTAGCAGATTTGGTAACCGACGGTTTGAACTGATTCGCTCGTTACAATCACCGTGCGGTACAACGGACCATTTTCAAATATGCGTTTGTTCAATTTGCACTGAGGGTTGCGGTGGTGGCAGCCAAGTAGTTCTGTTTGTTTCGTTCCATGTGCTATCCCGACTGGTTAACATGATTACGTTTATACGTAATAATTATTAAATGTAGAAGAAGTCTGTTAGTAACTTATATTATAACTTGTATTGATTTTTAGTAATTTCCGCAAACAACAAAACGCAACAATGTGACCCATGAATTGTCACTGTCGATTGGTGACAGACAAGATTATACATAACCTTCAAAATTTGTAAGCCAATGAAATAGACGGATGACTGCTATTAATGTTCGATGCACTTACGTTGAGTTAGTTTGCATTTCATATGAATTAATTATAATTTTTACCTATGTTTAAAAATATTTTTCAATTGTATAATTAAACAGATATATACTGAAGATTCTTGCTGAGGTGATTTAAAGTTCTCGTATAGTATTCTAAAGTATTTTAAATTAGTAAATAATAGTCGAGATAAAACTAATACTTTTCGTTTTCTACATTAATTATTAACTGTTCCGTCATTATCATTATTATTATTTATTAATTACCATTATGCAAACAATTTTTTCCAGTTTTGAGTACAATTCTGTATACTTTTGTAAATTATATAGTTCTTTATACCGATATCCAGTCCAATCTCCAGTGCATGCCTGGACTTAATGCTTTAGTTTTCGTTATTATATAAACAGTATATCATATATGTATACAGGGTTGTAAATAAATAAATAACGTTATAGGTACAACCTAGATCAAGGGAGATAAGTAGATCGTATAAGGGAAGTAAAATAAAAGTAACAGAAGTTACATAGATGTGACGCGATGTGAAGGTTGCTTACTTGCTGAACTCAAAGTTAATGTACAACACATGAGGAATTTTCCAAATCGGTTAATATATGAAGGAGTTCGGAGGGGACAAACATAAAAAAATACAAACGAACTGAGAATATCCTCCTTTTTTGAAGTGTGTTAAAAATTATAACAAATACATGAATTCCTAAAATACATAACATATGGTTTCCGTATGAGTACGGACTCATTCAAATTCAAAATCATTGAATCATATAGGTATTCTGTAAATACACTTATGAACATCATTTTTTGCTTCTACTACCGTTTCGAAAAGGTACTTTAACAATGATGAGAAGAAACGGCGAAAGAAACTCCTCAGCACATCTTTTAAACAACACATGGTATTTACAAAAGTTTAAACCCGCGCGGAACTGGTTTCGACACTATTATTTCCAGGCATCCTTGTCATTAATGTAGTCATCTATACTATAATATCCTTTGTCTATAAGTTGTGTTTTAATGCGTCGCATAAAAGTTTCAATGGGCAACTCGCGTATCAACTTAAGAATCTCATTGTAAAAACGAACTTCAAGTCCCATAAAGGAACGCTGGCGGCGATATACCTAGTACGTACACGGATGTGTCGACGGCGAATGCTTCTCTATTATTTACGGTCTCTAATGGAATACTGGAGCCGACATTTATACAAACGTTTAAGTCGCGGTGTCTAGAATAATAAATAACTTGTATTGTAGTGTCTCTAGAGTACATTAACGCCATGATTTTTTTTAATGTAAATAACTGAAAAACGACCAGACGAGCCAAGTAAGTGGTCACCGTCGCCCATGTTCGTTAGTAACATCAAAGGCGTCACTAATGCGCTGTCTGTCGAGAAAGAAAAAGACATAGAAAGTATACTATTACTAATAATTTATACAACCTCTGACCCCACCCGTCATCGTTTAGCGTCGAAATGATCCACGAAGTGAATTATGAACGACGAAAACCACATAGGTCGGGTATAAGATACGAGAACAAAATTTAAAATCACCGAAAGAGTGGACCGTCGACATCAGCTGGTGATAGCCGCAAGAGAGATTGCAACAGATTAATAATTTACACCACGGTTCAATTAGGTGTCGCGCGCGAATTCTCACGGAGCGACTCCAATTGCCTTATCACGGAATGTTCGCGAAACAAACACCACGACAGTGACGTCACTCAGAGCTACCTCTTGCTGTAAGTCACGAGCCGCACTCGCTTCTAAAAACTGTCCGGAACTGGCGAGAGACAGTTTTAAGTGTCTTTTCATCTTTTTGTGGGAACCGTACAATTCACGTACATAGTAAATATTGACTGTTTTATTTAAAAAAGTCCTTTATTCATTCTCACATCTTGAGACGTTATCGAGTTGAAAAATCATCGAAGCTATAAATAATTACGTTGATACTGAACTCGCCTCGCTAAATTTTTTAATGCTTCGCAAACATCAAATTCTTCCCAGCGACGTTTGTACCAGAAGGAGAATATCGTCAGAAAACCTTACTACTTGCCAGAGGTACGAGATTAGATTCATCGGTCTTGGAAGTCCGGTGTTGAACGTAGGGTACGTTTAACTGGCGCCGCACTCGACCATCGCGGGACTCCTTTGAATTTGGACTTCCCGCTTGTTGTTTTCGGTTCATTGGTCGACCGAATTCATAGACAATATGTTAGGTCTGTGAGTCTGTGTGATTGTGGTCTCTCTCTCACTCGAGTCTCGAGTGCGGCAACGGATTTTGGCTCCACTCTTGCTGTGTATCTTGTTGTGTTTCCGCAACGACTTGGAGCGCACGGTTGCGACACACTGTCAGTCTATGACAGGGGTTCATTCGATTGAAACATATTA
Organism: Megathymus violae; assembly: GCA_003671415.1. NCBI lineage: Eukaryota > Metazoa > Arthropoda > Insecta > Lepidoptera > Hesperiidae > Megathymus > Megathymus violae. The sequence continues at coordinate 308,893 of PDGT01000060.1, read as the reverse complement.
CACCATCAGTCTATTTTAGTTACGGCTGGATCACGACTTGCACTTGTAAACATAAAGTAAAACGTTCATTTTAAACGCGTGTCACTAAGGCTGGGAGCGTCGTGTAACGCGTTCACTTACAATTTAAATTATACAATGAACTGTCACGATGACAGGCCAAGGACATTTAACGTGAATAATTTGGTTTGGAACTTTGGCTCGATCACGTACACGAGTACAGTACGACCGGAAGATGGTTGAAGCCAGTGGCAAAATTTCAAAAGCCAAACGGCTGTGCTGAACTAGATGGAATTTTCACAGAAAGATCTACATAGTCAAAACATGTTTCCATAAGTTTCCCGGCCACGTGGATCGGACTGCTCCAACTGTGCTCTCTGCAACCGCTTTACTGTAACTGTAACTTCTAATTAAGCATGACTTATTCTTATGACGTCCACCACACACAAGCCACAACATGTCCACTTCCTATATCGTGTTCAGCGGGAACTGAGAGAATACCAGCAACCGTTGTGTGGAATGAATTCGACTTTCGTTCCGATTGTCACAGGACGGCAACACATGCAATGAACAATTGCAGTGTACTAATATTAGATATTGTATGGATTATTAAATAAATACTAAACATTATCGTCGTGTACGTCTCGGCCGTAGTGCTAGCGCTCGCCGCGCTCGCCGGCGTCGCAACCGCGTCTACACACACCGGTCGCATTGTTAGCTGAAAGGTGAAAGGTCACGGCGAGGCGATAGTAATTCAATCTCAATCATTGAAACGCCGTGATTGTCTGTGCATGGCGACAGTGTGAGTTTCAGCAGGTGTTTGACATGTGAAACTATGTCTGTGTGCCTACATAGTACAGCACTCACTGTTTTATGTCTGCATAAAGATACATGTTACATGAATTGAAATTGAACGATGTAAATAGTTTTCTGTCCTATGAGTATATGTTTACGTATAACATGGTTTACGATAAATAATTTATGAAAAAAAAAAAACAAGTGCGTTGAATTTGCGCTATATGACGTCCACAAATTTGGCAAAAGCTGTAAATTAAGTAATGTAACTTCCACTATGGAATAATCCGGTTTTAAAGTGTCACCTTACGTTATAAACTCGAGGTGGGCATCAGCATGTCCATTCGCACCGGTAAACTAATGAGGTTTTTATCTAACTTAACTTAACTTAGCTGTTGCCCGCAACTTTCATTTATTTATCTATATTCTATTTATTGAAAATCTCATAAGTTACTAACATGAAAATAGTTACTTTTGTAGATGTTTTAAATAATTACATTTCTTTAACACATTATTTGTACGTATCACTTAAGTTTTAGCTAGCGGATGCCATGTAGTCTGATAAATCCCCACCTTGAAGAATGTTGTCGATCTGTATGTGTAAGTTTTCAATGACATTCCACTTACTTCGAATGCTGCAAAGCTCATCCTCCAGCTCCCACTCGTCTGATATTTGAACTACATCTATATTACCTATTTGCCTAATCAATCACCTAAAATGCGTTCTCTGTTCTCATCAACTTTACCGCTCGGCTGCGTCGCCTTCTCCTCTTTGCCGTAAGAAGAGAGTAATAAACGTGTTGTTTAATATAATTCGCTAACTTGTTTAAATATATCTTTATTAAAATAACCGTATGCCTGTTCTGGCCGCGGTTCAATTTTAGAATGATTAACTTTGAACTCTCCCCAGAGAGCATCTAAAGACTCTAAACGTTTTTGAATATACTCATGATTTTTACGCGTCGCTGGGTCTTTACAGAAATTGATTTTGATCTTCTTAATACTTTCTAATAACTCATTTTGCCGAATGAGTAATTCTTCCATTTTACTTGTTATATACCCGCTGTTGATTGTGACGGCGTTGCTGAACTCTGTCGCTGCTCCTGTGACGATGTTTTACTTGCTCCGATTGTGGTGCCGATGCAGCAGTTGCCGATGCTGATGCGATGATGTAGATTCTTGCCGCTACTGGTGCAACGATGCTGTACTAATCCTGTCGCACGAGCTCACAAGGAATGTCCTGACAATTCACGGAAGGCGAAGGTCCTGGTTCACTTTTAAAGGACCAAAAACTATGATATATCCGGCTATGATATATCCGGATATGATATATTCGGCTCGAAGGACCAAAAAATATATACGGGTTTCGCGGATGATAAAGAAAACTTCTCGCGGCGAGTGTTGATCGTACACTAAATTTATTCCAATAAAATATAAATACATAAGCGCGCTAAGATGAAAGCGCAACAATTTTGCTTATAACGCGTATGTATACAAAAATATATGTACGGTGTTCCATACATAGTCACTGCAACGTACTGTCACGCGACGTAAATAAATATAATATAAATCAAACGTTTCAAAATTTTACGACTCATGAAAGTTCACCGCAACAGCCCGTCGTCTAGACGGTGTACCGTGTCGAACGATGGCACACGGCGCGATACGACACGACACGACACTCGATGTTGCTTTGTGTCCACTCGATGTTGCAAACCGGTCCTTGCTGCTAGCACTATAAAAAGCCTATTGAGTTTATGTTGCAAGATTTGGCACATCGGTTAAATATTTCTTGCAATGTTCATATAATAACGCTACGTGTATTCAACGCAAGCCTCGAAACCACAAAATATGCGTTTACTGCAAATGTCATATCGGTCGGTATGAAGACAAAATATATTTTCTTTATTCTATTTACTAGTCTCTCCCACAGTGTGGAATGATCAACTATTGTTATTCGAAATCTTTACCAGTTTTGTTCACGAAATACAATTTTAGATGGCATCTGCTGACATACACATGTGTACCTACGTGCATCGACTATGATCCGGGGTCCTTGAAGACACTACACGTCACTCTCGACTAGATTTCTGGAAAGCCTATTAGTGAAAATAAATACTGCTGTACTTCATATCCTTTCGTAAAAAGAAAATCTGTTTTGAAATTTTAGTCTAAACATATATCTCCCTATTGCTACTCCTGACGACCAAGATGAGTGCCGGTGACAACAGGAAATGCGAACTTCATAAAATTGTTGATGCGACAGTGGTTTTCTACCGGTAATACAAGGTGACGGTAATGACGGTATAACGTCCAGCGACGACCGTGTCTGTCCGTCGATGGAGACCATGTCGCGGCAGGTGGTGCGCGGCGTGACGCGACCTGGTAGCGCATTTCAGGAAGCGGCCGATGCAAGCGAGCCGCGCGGGAATCGAACGCCCTTCAAGCTCGGCTCGCACTAGACGGGTCGTGTTACAGTAGCCGGTCAACCGACAATAACTGTATGTATGTGCGCCGCTCATGTGCTGTACAGTCGGCTCCTTCGACCGGCTCGTATTTCGATTGAACAGTTGAACGGTCCTGGGGCAGACGTCACGTATGATATGCGATGTATTCCATCGCAGTTCTCAGGAGTACTGCCAAGTCGAGATGAACGATTATGTACAAGGTATAGGAAAAGAAAAAACCGTTTTTGCAATTATTATCATGACTAAAAGGTCAAGACTCATCCGAGACAGTGCTACGGTCAGACCCAGACAAACTTATGAAAATAATTTGTTACAGCACAAATCCAGAAATGTGACGTGTGTTAAGAACTATAAATATAATAAAACACCTGCTCCTGGAATCACTCTTTTAATTCTGAGTGCTTAATTTTATATCTTGAAATACCTTCTTAAATAATTAGCATATTTAATGTAATTTTTGATTTCAACTATATTATTTTTTATTTCTTTTCCTTTATGACGTCTAATGACAATCATTATTTTTCCTTTTCTAAACATATATTTATTAACCCTTTCAAATAAACCTATTGTACATTAACAACAAGTAGTTACTCATATACATTTTCGAGTTATCTTCATTATACATGACTTTTTTATTTATAAATGCTAACACGTGTTTATTTTTAGTCTTAGTACAGAGTTTTTTTTATATATCGTATAGTCACATGGGAGTATGTCCCCACCGGCGCGCCTCAACATGCGCCCGTCGTGACATTACTGCAGCTGAGCTCGGTTGCAGCAGTGAGGTGTACATCGGCAGTCACCGCTAGTTTGAACACAATATTTAACCCCGGTAGTTGTTATTTATGCAATCGATGTTCAAAAATTAGTTAGATTTTGAAAAATAATTTGTTTTTGTAATAGTTTTGGAGAATACGGTGCCGGTTTTTCGTCTTTTTTCACAGAAACTGTTAATTTTTTTTGTAGCTTTTATATTAGGACCCAGATAAATCATGTTCACCTTCATCAATTCCGGGTGAAACGTTCGTATCAGACACAGTTGAGTTGTTGTCGATCTGGAGCTCAAAATCAGAATACAGTCGGAGCGGTCGAAGTAGCACTAATTAGGAAGCCCAATGTACAATAGTGGATTTTAAAAGATTGATAGGCTCATGTTCAACTTTAATACATTTATTATAAAACCTATTATTAACATAATGTAACCCAAAATTTGCACGCCATCTTTATGGTAAATTGTGAGCATTGTACTATATAGCAGTAAGATCTTTTGTTACCATAATTTTAACAAATAAAAATATTCATTCATTCATTCATAAACTAGCAACTAGCTTCGCTTCGAGAAAACTACGCCATACGCTGAGAAACAGTACCTATATTATTTTAAATCAATTTATAACTTTTTTATTTATGGACAGATTGCAATGAAACTTTAAGTATTAAGTGACGCTTACTACAATACATTAGTGAAAACCAAAACGAAATCGGTTAAGCCGTTTCTGTAACTGGCGGGAACAAACGCACACACAAACATACAAATTCGAACAACTATTGTTTTCTGTTCTATTACGTTAGTACAGGCTCCTAATAATATTTTTTCTCATATGTCGTTCATGCACAGAAATCGATAAATTAAAATTATATTATATGTATAGAGTATTCAGGGCGAGTTCTGAGTAGTCTTATTACAATTTATATTATATTAAAAGAAAAAAAATATTATGCCACTATGATACAATTTATAACATAATTTACTGCGATAACTTATCTGTATTATCAGGAGACTGTAACTGTTGCGTCTGAATGTAATACAGTTATGTGAACTGATAACGTTCCATATAGATAGATACTCGTAGGTAGATGTATTGAAACGTACCTACGTGTTATGTTTATCAATGATATTGTTGAGATTATTTATAAACAGAGAGCGCCGTGCCGCTACTGATAATAATTAAGTTTTCGATTTGCCCTGAACTTTATATGAAGTATGGCGCGTACAGACACGTTGCTACAGATATATTATAAGGTCACGTGTACTGTCTGTGACTGTGAGGACGTCTCGAATTCAAATTCAGAATCATTTAATCATGTAGGTATTCTGTAAATACACTTATGCACGTAATTTTTTACTTGTACCGCCGATTCGAAAAGGTACTGTAACATTGAGGAGAAGAAACGGCGAAAGAGACTCCTCGGCACATCTTTTAAACAACACATGGTAATTACAAAAGTTTAAACCTATGCGGAACTGGATTCGACACTATTATTTCCGTGCGTCCTTGTCATTAACACATTTATCTATTAAATTACTATTAATTTACTTTGCAAGGCCTTCCTTTTGTAAATAAAATTACATTTATCTATGCTATAATATCCTTTGCCTATAAACTGTATTTTAATGCATCGCTTAAAAGTTCCAATTTCTTCTTCCAAATTCTTGCAGTAAGTATATGTAAGTAGTGATCCCTTTCACTAGATGACTAGAGGCGCTTGTTCTGTCTCCAGGCGCGCCGTTTTTCGCCGCAAAATCAAATAATATACATACTTATTACAAATCGGTGAGAACGGTCGGTGATTGATTTATGTCAACATAACATACGTAGTCATCATTCTTTATTTAGTTAATTTAATCAATTTTTAACATACACCCTTTAAAGTTATAACATTAAAAATGAGTCATTATCGAGAAGAATTGTTCTTAGGTCTGCCTGTTTCAGGCGTTCATGTAATGAAAGTGAATTCATAACCCTCGATCTCATTACTCGGGCGGTCACTGTTATCTTTTCGATGAGCAATGGGTGTCTATACTGTCTATAGCTTGAATAAAATTAAAATGAAAATATTATATAAATATATTAATAATAAGTCCACAAACACGTACTTAAAACAAACTCCTTTGAAGGAAAAACGCATCGGTGACCTAGAGACGAGGCATAATAATTTTCCTGTGAGCAAACATTGCATAAATCCTTGCGCACGCGCATCCCATCTGCTAGGTCATCGGGCCCGCCGTTTATTTAACTCCGAATTCGTATGCATCGACGCGCGGAAGCTTCGTCGTGTTTAGAATAAATCCGTCGAAAATGGCATCGTGATGTAACAACTCGCGTTCGATTCGGCAATTAGCATATGCAATTGCGTACAATTATTCTGCAACCCTTTGCAAAATGTTAGCGATGCCGCACAACTGACGCATAGAGTGAATCTTCGCAATACCCGATAATTATAAATAATAAATGTATATAAAGCGATTGTGATAAATAAAATAACAACTGGATTCACATAACACTCGACTTGGGCTCCGCGCCACGCTAGAACCACTTAATTCTAAATCATTCAGATATCCTTCCACTTTTCATACAATAAATGATGATTTGAAATGTTTCCGATTTCCAGTGAACACCGGCTACGAGTCCGATCGCGACGAGTGGAGAAGCAGCCGTTCTCAATTTTCCACGACCGCCTTCGATAGCCTCGCTAGACCCACCAAAATGGCAATGGCCCTGACGCTAAAGAAGCCGCAGAGGCTGGAACCTGTCCCGCAGTACTACCGTCTGAGCGGCGACACAAAACCGAAGCTCACCCCGCTGCCGTTCAGACAAAACAACTTCGTGCAGCGACCGCCGCGACTGCCGCGTCCGAACACCGAACATCGGAAGTACGCGTCCCTTCAGAGCTTGGAACTGCCGAAGAAGCTGACCGAGCCAAAGAAGGCCAATTCGTCGAATCTGTCCAATAAAATCACCGGCATTACGAATAAATTGAGGGATTTAGGGCACGGCACTAACACCATTGGCAGGTTCAAAGCTCAGTCCCACGGAGACGTGGCCAACTTGAAACCGGTGCTGAAGAGCAACGCGGCCGACGGCGCCAGGAGGCCCGTGGCGAGGACCTGCAGCGCTGAGCCACCAAAGAAAGTAACGTTCAGTGCTTTTGCCACCGTGCAAGTAGTATAGTATCGACGTAGAGTTAAAGACAGATCAGTGATTCGCTTAAAGCCGCGTGTTAATACGTAACAATAAAAATTCTATAACTGTTCTGTATTGAAATATTTCAGGAATAAGAGATGTTATTTTAGTCATTTGTGTATTTTTAACGTATACAATTTATACAAAAGTGTGCCTTTTATATACATTGTAAATAGTATCCTGATTAGATTACTTGTACAATGTACACAAAACATGTTTTAAGAATAAACAGATCGTGCGCAACTCAGAGCGTTATGCCGCGAGACAGAGCAGCATGCTTCAAGCAACCCTTCGAGGAGAAGTCGATTTATTGATAATGAAAGTGATTGTTATCTGTTGAAATATCCTGTATTCAATCGCGGTATCCTCATGTGATGCATCCACGTTAAGAAGCGGCATCTCGTCATTCACGTTAATCTAATTTTAGGGTACTTTGGCGGGGATGTGCAGGTCGGGCTCACTGTGTAAATATTTATGTACATTTATATTCCATATGAATAAACAAATACATAATATAACAAACTGTGAATAGACAATTATTCCGTTTTGATAGTTGCAGTAACAGTAACGGTAAGTCGATTGTGTAAACAATATTCTAATTTAAAACTAACGTAACGTAATGGTCATATAATACTTATCATATAATAGTCTTTCGATTTTTCATTGAAACGAATAACATATGTAAACATTTCATTCTGTTTTTCTTGTGAACTACATATATTTTCATGGATCTTTATTTAATGCGTATACCAGAACTGCATCGGATATATGTTTAGTTTTGTTCTGTATAACTACCGCCAAGGTCGGTGTCACAATTACGCTCCTTTGCTTTTCTTAAATAGACATTTTAAAATTGTAATCTTGCAATAATAACGTTACTTTGTCACGCGAGGTGTCTAGGTAAGCATCACGACAATGCTATATCAATATTCAAACATAAAGAGAGAGTGCTAATTTTGTGAATTTGTGTATATGCGGAGGGTCATCTCTGGAACCACGGCACTTATTTGATAAAGTCTTCTACCATTTCAATGGTATACTATTCAGGATGGATCTAGGCTATATATAATTCAACTTGCATGAGTAATCTTATCACGTCACGTTACATATTTTTTTTGTGTTTCCTTATAAAATTTAAATTCCTGTATTTTTGATGCTGATCGGACAGTCGTATGTT